>LIEC01007403.1:0-68380 GCA_001925005.1 Drosera capensis
AGTAAATTATACCTGAAATATTTTACCAAGAGCTTTCAACCCTTTGGCACGGGCACGAAGTTCCTCTTTATTGGCAGTATTGTCTTGAAGAACCTGCAAAATTCGACACAATTAGAGACACCCCCTACAGAAAACCAGACAGACTGTGAACGAAGTTAAGACAGGAGGGTACCATTTGACAAACATGAGAAACAGTGGCTTCAATGTCAGCAATGTTAAGCTTCCACAAAGAATCGATCATCACTTTCTGGTGAGATTGCATATAATCTTCAAGCTCTTGCTCGGTATGGTTTCCTTCTGCACTGAGCTGCCGTTTCATGTCCTCTTGTAGCTGCATTAGCGCAATGGCACCTGTATAGCCATCATAGAAAAATTCAATAACAAAATTTTCTTTGGCTATAGGATGTACTGTTATGTGGTTTTGTTCCTCTACTTAAGCGAAAGAACCCTGCAGGGGTCAAAGAAACTGTATTATCCCTCGGGCATTTTGAGGTTAGACAATGCAGTCGTGGAAAAAAAGTTAATTTCTTTGTTCAACACTAGATGGAGGAAAAGAACTAACGATAAGTGGAGCCAGAAATAAGTTGAACCCACTTCTTGCAAGCCAAAACCACTAACCCGTTGCAGCGGTTACTTGAGATTTAATAAAATGGCCTTTGTTTCTGAACCACTCAGCAACAAAAGGAACACCCAGATATAATGCCTTTTTCCCAAGCTCTTTAGCCGCCTGCCTTGAATATATATAGCCAATTGTTTTCAACATATCAACTCCGTATGCTGCAGAAGTGAGAGGAAAATGGCAGAGCATGGTTTCAATCAGGAATGTGCAAATAAATGATAAATTAAGACAATGAGCTGACAAGTGTGCTTGTATGAGCTGTTGAATGTTCACGGAAAGGAACTACAACTCCTACAGATCGGCGACTAGATATCGTTACACAAAATCTCGTCGAAGGGAAGCAATCATCCTTTTCACAACAGAAAATAAAACACTTAGCGTCTCAAAACTTTATAGAATGTTCCTAAACTAGCATATGGGTTGACGGAAAAAAAACATTTGGTCCCAGGAGACATTAATACAAGGCCAGGGGCAAAAGCACGAAGACGAGACAGGTCAGATGCAATGCTATGGACATGAGTCTCCAGCCTCCACAGTTACAAAGAGTGGCATTTGGTTCCTATCTCTTGTATAGGTATTGGTCACCATGTCTGTGATAGCAAGTTAGTAACTACGGGTTGAAAACAGACAATCAACAATAAAGGGAAGATATACGCTGAATTTAATAGCTGTGAGACAAAAGTATCTTGATGACATGCCTGCATTGGAAAGCCTCGATACTTCCCCTTCGGCATAAATTATGAAGTCATCTTTTTGCCCATGCACATACAGATTCAGACGATCCTTAAGAGATGCTGCAAGCTTCTCTTCCCTTTCCTTTTGCACAACCTGTAATCATTACACCTCTATTAGAAGCCAAGCATGAAAATGTCAACTTCCTAATGACCAAACACTAAAGTAGTCGATAGTAGAACAGGACTTTGAATCACATGAATACAAGCACCAGAACACGAAAAGTAAACTTTTTAACCATTCTATCACTCTTGCATCCTTGAACTGACAACACTAAAGAGCTCTTATGGGAAATCTTACGCCACTTGTGTGCCTTATATCATATATTCATCATTTTACAGGCATAAAACTCATGTAATACAAGAACTGAGAAACAACCCAACTACCCAAGAAATGAACAACAATGAGGTATGCAAAGTTGATGATGTAAGACATACCTTCATTTTCTCTTGCAGCTTTTTGGCATCGAACTCTTCACCTTCTGTGAAAATGTCCATGGAAGCCATTGACGCCATGGCAAGCTGGCCTATGTATTCCTCAAAAAGCTCACTCCCGAACAGCATTGCGAATATTGCAGCAGGATCAATGATTGCATCACTGGAAACCATGTAAACACCATCACAATTCATTCAGCTTGACAAATGAAGACCAAAATTTGCAATACCATTCATATCAAATCAGGATCTTGAAAAAGTGCACGGGAAAAAGAAACCCACGTTGAAATTCCTGACTTTCCGAAAGCATCATAGGCCTGTCGTTGTGTTGGATCACTTAATACCTGATAAGCCTCTCCCAAATCCTGGAGAATGATAACAGTAATGGTAAACAACATCAATGAATTAAAGAATTGCTTCTATTTGTAGTCCAGTACTAAAGAAAATCCTACCCATCCACTTTCCTCGCTAGACAACAAAATAAAGCCAAAAGTGTAAGACTGGTTACTTTACTTCGCTCTTAATTTCCCATCTGGTTATAATTTCCCATAATACTATCCTAATTTTTGTTGAAGTAGAGTTAGTAATATGATTACCGTTGCTACATGCTTAACCAGCTGTTCAACATCACATTACTTAAAAAATAACAAGTCTCATCTCAGTTTATACTAGCTACACAGTGTCAAATGATTCCCAACTCCACAGATTCAGCGGCAATAGCATACAAGAAATAGGAAAGCATTCAGAAAAGGAACTTCAGCCTTGGAACGATAAATAAGCGTAAGTCTTGCCTGGAAGTTTTTTGCTGCAAGAGGATCATTCGGATTCTTGTCAGGATGAACTTGTCGCGCCTGCAAGCCATCAAAGAGCATGAGATTGTTCTAAAAGAACACAATATTGCCCCCATTTTCTTTGTTTCCAAACAGGAAACAACATACAAACTTATTTGCCCAAATCGGAAACCTGTAGACATATCTTGCTCGCTACGTTATAATCTTTCGATTCTTCCCATCGGATTTAATCGGACTACAACTTCTTTGCGCCAATCGCTCAGCAACATTCAATTACACCGAATCCACAAATCCTAAACATCAATTCTCCATATAAATTCCATCCAAAGTCCCAACAATAGTTCCGAAATCCATTCATCAACCAACCTCACACATCACTCGCATCGACACCGCTCCGCGAAAACACACATCAAACTACAAATACAGATCATGGAATCAATATCACACGAGACGAGACTACCTTGATGTAATACGCTTTCTTGATCTCGGCCTCCGTCGCCGTGGGGCTGACCCCGAGCACGTCATAGTACCCCGTCTCCTTTACCATTTCCCCCCACACAACACAACCTCTCTCAACTCCTCAACTCTTCGATCTTCGGCTCAACTCTCCGTTCAAAATTCGACGGAATCGACCGCCGCCGAGGCAGCGGTGAGGATCGAGAAACGAGCGGTGCAGCTGTGATCCGATGATGCGGCGGCGAGGGTCCGATGATCGGAGATCGGATCGGATCCAATGGTGAGAGATGAGGGCGGGTTTCGATTGGGGGTCTGTTTTGGGTCGATGTTTAGGGTGGTGATGATCTGTTGTGTTGACTGGACTCGTGGGATGTCGACCAGTCAATAATTATTGCATTTTAGGTGGTATGAGAAATATTTTGGGATAGACTATGGAGGAAATTCAACATTGCTTATCTCATCCCTGAAAAATACATCGTCAAATCCAAAATTTGGAAAAATTGGACAAAATTATCCAACCTCTTACTAATTTTGTCTTGGCAGTAAAAATGAGCCTCACAATAGGATCCATCTTTTTTAAAAAAAAATTATTATCACATACATATAAATAAAAAATAATCATTTTAAATTAAAATGGACATAATACCCTATTCCGACGATATCGAGCGACCAAACACGATTTTAACTGTTCCAAGGAGCTTTGCATTCCAGTGATCCAAACCGTGCATTAGACTTTAGCTAATTTTTTTCATGAAGAGATCATAGAAAAAATTGATATCTTTATAATGAATATGCCATACGTTACATAATAATCGTATTATTTATTATATATTTTGATATTTTATTTTTTTTATTAATAAACGATATGATATAAATAATATTTTATTATAGGATTATAGTTTATGATATATATTAGGTTTAATCTTTAATGTCATAATTTTTTTTTTATCAAATGAGGGAATATGATACACAAATTAGCTGTGTCGAACATGCCATATTAGTCCGATCTTGATTGACACACTTTATGTGTTGTGTCTCCTTTCGTATGTTTTGTTATCTTCCCTTGAAAACATCACCCACAAACACGCTCCTCAACGGGACAACTCTTGTCCAAACCCACACAACCAAACCTCGACGAAGTCACGCCTAGTCCTCTTCCTCCCTTTTGTCTCTCTTGCCCCCAAATATCCAATCCCATCAAAATCAAAACTACACAAATAAACAGTGAGCGAGACATTTCACGCTTCATGGTTCACGCTTTGGATTCTCATTCTCATTCTCAGATCTCACCACCACCAATATATTCAGTACTATCAGCAGTTTCGGGCAGTGCTTTGTTCGACTCACATTATCGAGTTATAGAAGATGATGGGATCCGAGCAGAACAGGTTCCCGCAACAAGAGCGAGTAATAAAAAATCAACCATCTTCTCTTGTGCCTTGTTCTTTTTCTCCTTGTTGTGAATTTATGTACTTTGATTGATTTTGTTGGGAGTAATGTGTGGTAGTTTGGAGTCCAATTGGATCAGATCCGGTGTTTTGCTTTCATCGTTGTACTCGATTTCACTGTTTGCGTGATTTGATGATTGTAATGTTTGTGAGCTTTTCGGTCATCAGTTCGATTCCAGCTTTTGATTTTTGGACAAATTTCCCTCGAAATTATTTTCGGGTTTTTTTTTTGTGTGTGTTGATTTGTGGACTACATTATCGTACAGATCCTAGGCAGGCCGCAGCGGATCGGTAGCCTCGCAATTATCCCTTTTTAAATTTTTCATATTTCTTTAGAAATGGGGATGAGAGTGGCCGAACTTGTGTGAGTTGGTTTTGAACTATGATAAAAGAGGAAAACATAAAGTAACATAATAGAATCAGAAACCCGGAATACAAAACCAAAATCATCAGGTCAAATAAAATGATTATTAGAAAAAGAGGTTCGAATTATTCTGCCCCAAAGAAATCCGGAATCAGAAATTGAAATCCATGAATTCTTCATTTTGGAAAATAGGAAGTCATATGAAACAGTTTTGATTCGTTTCATACAATCCAAAATAGAAATCCAGAACCGGGAGCCATACCAAATAGGGCTTAGAATTTTGGGTTGAGATATGGACCCTTTATACTTTGAAAACATTAGATAGGTATTATTGAAGTGCTACTTACTAATCTGAAAACATTGATAAGAATGAATCAATATACTTTACTCGCCAGTAGGAGGGAAGTGTTTAGATTTCGAAACTTATAAAATGATAGGTATTATTGGCTTGCTGCGAACAGTGGTTTTGTTTTGACATTAGAGGTAATGGACATGAAATACATGAAGAAACTGAAGCCTTGATTTTCTATTTCATTTTTTCTTTTCATTGAGTTCTGAGCCTACGATATGTTTTGTCTCGGTGTAACAGCGGAAGAAATGGAGAGGTTGTTGGGGTGCACTGTCTTGTTTTGGTAGACAGAAGGGTGGTGGAAAACGTATAGTACCTGCATCGCGTGCCCCTGACAGCAACTCACCTGGAAGTGGATCTAATAGGCCTCAGGCTGCCGGCATAGCCAACCAAGCAACTACAATAGCTCCGTCACTTCTTGCTCCTCCTTCTTCTCCTGCATCATTTACAAACTCCGCGCTCCCTTCGACAGCTCAGTCGCCAAACTGCTTCCTATCGGTATCTGCCAACTCTCCCGGAGGGCCATCTTCTTCCATGTTTGCTACTGGGCCTTATGCTCATGAGACGCAGCTGGTGTCTCCTCCTGTTTTCTCGACGTTTACAACTGAGCCATCTACTGCACCTTTGACACCCCCACCGGAATTGGCTCACCTGACAACTCCGTCTTCCCCGGATGTGCCTTTTGCTCGTTTTCTGTCATCTTCCTTGGATTTAAAATGTTCGGGAAGAAAAAGATATGCTAATTCGAGCGGTCAACGCTCGTCATATCTCCCATCGCCAGAAAGCCCTGCCAGTAGTCTCATATCACCTGCTTCAAGGACATCAGGTGACTGCATAACGTCATCTTTTGGCGAGAGGGAGTTCCCTATGGTTTGGGATCCTTCTATGAATTCAAGAACTTCAAGATACCCATTACCTGAGCCAGGGTGGCTGACAACCAGTGCACCTATGTCCCGTGATTCAAACTTTTTCTGCCCTGCTACGTTTGCTCAATTTTACCTTGACCAGCCGGGTCCTCATTCTCTTGGGAGGCTGAGCATATCACGGGAGTCAGATAATGGACCTAGTGGTGGAAATGCACACCAGAGCTGGCAAAGTAAAACATGCAAGCAAGAAGTGGAAGAATTAGAAGCATATAGGGCATCCTTTGGATTCAGTGCTGATGAGATGATAACTACAGCTCAATATGTCAAAATATCTGAAATCCCGGATGAATCTTTCACTATAATGCCTCAAAACTCTGCGAAGCTGATGACTGAAGAAAGCCCATATCGTGCAAGAGGTCAGGGTGGGCAACGATTAGGGATGCTGGGTATGAATTCACTAGACACTGACATGAGTGCAAAACCATTGTTGGATAGCAGGGATAAGGGGGCAAGTCATAGCTTGATGTTCTCTTGCAATCCAATGGAAGGTGAGCTCTTTAGTATGGTCTGAACTCGTAATTTCTCTTGTGCGAATCAATGATTTTGATTTGGAATTCCCAGCTATCTAAATCTCTTTTAACATCAGGCTGTTGTGGGCGTTTTTTGCTATCTAGTGTTCATTATTTCAATTGTACTACAAGCATGTTTTTGATGCACCAAACCTTCTGCATGATTTTGATGCAGTAATCATGCCACTTATCTGCTTAAGTTCCATCTCTCATATTCATTGCACGGTCATTTAAAATTTCAAATCCTTGGTGGGAAAAGAAAGCAAGGGTCTATCTTCATCCCTTCAAAGCAGCAGTAGTAAGCTACAGGAACAACGTGGCTTATTGCACCATGCGGCATTCGGAATGACGTGGCTTATTGAATATGCAGGTATTAAGCTACAGGAACAGTCAGGCAACCTGTCCTCCCAAAGTACGCCCCGAGCACTTGGTGTTGATATTCTGACAGATGATGAGGTTATATTTTCCAAGATGAGGATTTCCAAGACAAAAAAGAAGCACCTGATTGGTTCCTCGTGCTCGGATGCTGAAATCGATTACAGGAGAGCACGGAGCTTGAGAGGATGATTCAAGGTTTGTCATACGTGAAGTTCTTGTCGTCTCATCATGTGGAGCAACCGGACCTGAAAACTCACTTTCTACTGATTTGTAATCCAGGCAGGATGACTGAATGTATAATTTATGCTCAACAGCTTTCAGTAGCTAACGTAGCACGTTATTTTAACTTTAAGTTTCTCACCTGTGTTCTGGTTTGGGTTGGTTTTGGGTGGTCGGCGGAGGCGAAGATTATTATGTCTATATTTCTGATTCCGCCTTTCGTGGGGCACACTTTGATGTAGCAAGAATGTATTTAACAGTGTGATGCCAGTAACTGCTTCCTGTAATATATTTCTACTGGTTTCTTTTGTCTACCGTGATGACATGCCTGACTCTACTTCCCTTGAAACGCTTTATCTATTTGTGGCAAACTGGCAATCGAGCTCGGGTATGTTGCCTCGCAGGTTCTGTGTTGGCCAAAAGTTTGAGACGATCATCTGAGAGGGTTACATGTATAATGGTGGAAAACGCTGGAACTCGCAGATTGTTCTGTCCGTCATCATGGCCTTGCTAAGTTTAGGCGGTAGGCAGAAGCCGCACCATCAAGTGTATATACACAGGTCCATCAAGCGTATATACACAGGAGGCTTACCGGTCAAACAATATCTTTACACGGAGTGAAATTGCGCATATTTCAGCTCGAACCATTATTAGTTAATCTACAAGAATGATGATATGAATGAACTTGACCGTTTTACAACAAGTATACACCCTCGACATTCCTGGTTTACCATTATCTGACAGTATTACAAAGCCTATAATCTACAAACTGTCCGCATCAAACTGGGCAGTGTGAATTCACTGTTTTCTGCATCAAATTGTCCTCTCGATTGAAGCAGGAGCAGTTGCTGGAGTTTCCAGAACTTGCTGCAGGAAGCGTGCCGCAAGGCGTTGAGCTATCCCGGTAACAACACGATTACCAAGATTCCGGGCCTCCTCTTCTTGAAGAACCTGCAGAAAAAATGTATGATTATTAAAGCACAACCATCCTTCTGGCTTGCAAATCACTAATACTCACTGCAAATGCCTCGAGTAATGACCACTGCTAGCAAACATTACATTCATTCTGGGATTTCAATTTCATTCTGTACAAGTTTTAAGTTATAGTGACTTCCATCCTAAACTGTACAAGTGCAAAGTTCGAACTATCTCAACATAGTCCTACAAAAAATAGATTCAAATGTTTCTGTATGTTTTTTTTCGCCCAAACACAAAAAGATTGCCATATCTCCTTCCAGATCAGACAATAACATCATTCAAATTCTTCAACCACTTGTAGTCCAGGATATGCAAGAGGCCCAATTCAAGCAGAAAAGAACAGAAGTTACAATGACACACAAATCAGAAAGAAGAATTTCCTCTGACCTGTAGTATAGGCTGCAGAATTGAGGGATCGAAATTGTTCGAGGACCTGAGAAGCCCCCAAATTCTTATCACCCGTGCTCGAAGTTCCAACATGGCTTCCTGCTCTGAAGAATTAGTAAAAAGAGGTAAAGTTCTGCCGCCATTAAATAACAGTGCTCTTGCAAAATCAGGCAGTGAAAGATAGCCCTCGATCACTGAGCCAAGGAGAACTGCTTCAGTAACACGGACAGCTTCCTTGACAACTAATGTCCTCAGCTCTTCACCGTCAGGCCCCAATAATAGCTTCAGAACAGGCTGTAAGGCTTCTTTTGCCGAAAAATCCCGGTCCTTCCGTCCCTGAACGAGTAGGTTTTCAAGCCTATTCCACCTGAAATAAACCAAGCACAATATTGATTCTGTCATCGATGACATTTGAACTGTGCACAAAAAATCTGATGAATAAATAGAGGTAGTATCATGGAGACCTAAACTTTCCACCCTTGAAAAGCAACTCAATGAGAGCATCTCGCAGGTATGGATTTGGATCTGTGAGAAGCCTCTTCGCAAAATAGGGATATGATGCAGCCAAAACTTTAAAATTAGGATCGGCGTAGAGGGCTAAACCTTCCAGAACAGTAAGTGATCTTAAAATCAATGCATAATATCCGGGAACTGCAGAGGCAAAGAAGACAAAAAAACAATTCAGTTACACGTTACGTGCAATTCGATACACGGCTAGAAGATATCCATTAGAGTGCACAAGATATAAAGAAAGCAGGAATCAGGCTCACCATTAAAGGGGTACTGGTAAAAAACAGCACCCAGACCATCTACAAGGGTTTTGAAGTTGAGTTCACTGACAGTGTAATTAAGTGTGTCATCGAAGAAGTCCCGGAGCACAGGCACAATCGGAGTAACATCCACGTCAGGAGACAAGAACTTTAGATCATAATAGTCACGTGCCATAGCTTCATAATCCCGATTAACCATATGTACGACATGTCCAATAATAGCAAACCTGGCTTCTTCGGGGGTTTCACTCATCATTCCAAAGTCAATAAACGCCAGTTTCCCCTCCGGAGTCGCCAACAGGTTACCCGGATGAGGATCGGCGTGAAAATATCCATACTCGAGTAACTGTCTGAGGCTGCACTGTATGCCTATGGTAACAAGGTCTAATACCTTTAAACCTTGTCTCTCAATGGCAGCTTGCTCATTTAATTTTACACCATCAATCCACTCCATGGTCAACACTTTTGCACTAGTGTAATCCCAGAAAATATCAGGGACAAGGACATCTTCCTTGTCAGCATAAAGCTTCTTAAACCTCCTCGCATTCTGTCCTTCCTGCACACACCTGTCAAAATTAACATTCAACCCCGGAGAACATCACGACACCAGATGGCATATGAATGCCATTTTAAGGAGCATCAATCTATCAGACGCGCAAGACACTTTACATTAACGGCGGACAATATGATAGCACACATCCATTTACATGATTTGCAGAGTAACATTGAGAAATAACCAAAAAATAATAATTAAAAAAAAAAAACAGAGAGATTCAATGCAAGAGTAAGGAGCAACATTTTACTTGACAGCAGAACAAAAAAACAAGAAGAGTAAAAATCCATACCTGCACATAATTGAGTTCCTGATAAACTCTTCTGGCAAATTCATCCACAAGAACGACGACATCACTTGTTATTATATCCACATATTTATTAATGAGACGCCCTAGACCTCTAATCAAGTAAAAGTCCAGTCCGATAGCATCCTCGATACCAGGCCGCTGGACCTTCACAGCTACAGTGCACCCAGAATACTTCAGTTGAGCTTTATAGACCTGGCCCAAACTGGCAGCTGCAATAGGAGATGGAGATATGGATGAGTAGACCGATTCAAGTGGGATTCCAAGTTCTCTCTCGATGCAAGCGAAAGCCTCTGCACTAGGAAATGTTGGCAACGCATCCTATCCAACCACAGTAAGAGAAATCATTACTCCAATGAACAACATTACAACAATTAAGAGTAATAATGGTCATGCACCGAGAGAGGCAACACAATCCAATCCAGCCCAACTCATACAAAATATAATTCATAATGAGTGAGACCAAGTTTCGCTCTTGACAAAAAGAGATTGAGTTCGATAAAGAGATTGAGTTCGATGCGCATTCCATCACTAATTTTTTTGGATTCAAATTCTTAAACAAGATCTTCTCCCATTGCAGATAAAACGTCCAGAGTGAATGACCAACTTGTAGTGGTGACACAAGCAAAAGGGTAGAACGAATCACAATTACCTGAAGCTCTGAGAGCTCCTCAAGGAACTCAGGCGGGCAAAGATCAGGTCTTGTCGACAAACCCTGACCAAGTTTGACAAATGTAGGTCCCAACCTCGTAAGGATCCTCCTGAGCTCCACTGCCCTCACCCTCCTCTTTTTCTCAAGCTCTCCTCTCCGTTCATCAAGAAACAACGCGAATGCAAAGGAACCTAATCCTGAAAGAATCTGCAAAGCCCTTCTCACTACCTGCAACACAACTATAATAACCATTATTAGAAAGTTTCTCTAATCAGAAAAAAGATCATCCGTTTCAGCTCAACTGATCCATTTGTTTTCCGCCATGAAGGGGCCAGGGGTGAGGTTGCCATTCCTTTTACCATATGCTCAGTCCCACTAGGAAAATATTTCTCCTTAAAGCAAGTTGTGCCATCAGATCACTGCATTTAGACTCTTTTCAAATCTCAGGAAATGCTAAGTAACTTCGTCAAACCACGGCCAACTAGGCTAAGTGTCTTGATAATACCCTCTCTTTCCTGTATTACCTTGACCACAGTTTTGGCACCAAAATAGGAACTCAGACGTCACATTGATAACCCGCTCATGAATATATCCAACATTTTTATAAGATGAACGTAGGCAGTTAGGTCTATTGATCATACATCATTGTCAGGCATGTCTTGAGCATAGATACGATTCTCCACATGTATAACCTAAGCCTAAGGCGGCTGAATACATGCTTTTCTGCCAAAGCTGCTCTAAACAAAGAAAGTTAGGATTCAGTTAAGAGCTCAATTCGGCCAACTCTCTTTTTTACCTTGAAAGGACGATTGCCGTATCTGGTAGAAAGCAATTCAGGACTATAAACCGAAGCACCAGCCGCACGCGCCATCGCCCTCGCCTCCGCCTGCATATCATTCGCCCTATCCCTCCCACCACCATCACCACCAACAACAACACTCGATTCCACCACTCGCAATCGTGTCTCACCACCACCACCATCAACAGATGATTTCACAGATGCCGCCGCCGCCGCCCTCACTCTAGGGTTCCGACGACCCCGTCTAGAAGCCGCCGCCGACTTCGTCCAATTGACATAGCGATCCGGCGGCGGCTGCAGGCAACAGACGGAGCAATGGTTCGCCGCCGATGCCGACGCCACGGCCGGGAGGTTCATTTAATTTGAGCCGACGAAAGATGTAATCGAGAGTCAGATGAATCGATCGTGTTGAGATTAGTGCGAATTGGACGTGTGTGATTAATGTGAAATGAGGGGAAGAAACGAGTGGCGGGCGGGGGTGATGGGTTTGATTGACAATGCGGAGAGGTGAGGGAGAAGAAAATCGGGGGAATTTTTGTGATCAAGGAGAGACGTGTTTCTTTCCCTTTTGTTGAGGACAAATAGTTGGATGATGGGGAATGATATTTTTGTCACACTGAAATGAGTCGGTCTATCAAAATAGAAATAAACACCATTAAGCAAAACATGGACTCTCATAGGTGAAATTCATTCACATAATTGTTGTTGTGAGATTATTTTAGATTATATTTTTAATATAATATTTTATAATAATTTGATTTTATGTATTTTATGAAGTTTAATTCATATCGTAAAATTATTTGAATGTTTTTATTGAAAAACTTATTATATAATATTGATTATTGAAAAAAATTGTCATTTTTTATTGATAAAGTTATTCCTAATCATAATAAATATTGATAAAAATCATAATAATTTTTTTATTGATAAAATTATTCCTAATCATAATAAATAATATCAAAAATTAAAATAGACTAATAATCTATCCCGCTTAATTTATCCCCAAAAAAATGATGAAAGAATGTTTATAATATTGTTATATTTTTTTTATGCACTTGGCATCATAAAAAATTGCCATAAACAGTGATAACAGTTTATCGGTTGCTTCCACACTAACTTTATTATCCAAATATACACCACACCGTGTGTTGTTTCGCCACATCTCCCCTCACAATCGCCAACAAAACCAAACCTCACGCCGTGCGCCGCCGCCGTCGCCGTCGTATCCCGCCGCCGATCAACGCATTCGCCGTCCACTTTGTGTAAGTCACATTCGAATCCGCTCTCAAAAACTATAGCTGAGGGACCATTTGAGCCATTATTTCGAGTTCGTGCTATTTCCCCCCTTTTTTTCGTCTTCTTTTGGATTGGACTAACTCGGAATGTCAACTGTTGATCGTGAATTAGAAATAAACGATTTCGTGACAAGATGGTCGTCGTGTTTGTGTCAATTGCTTGATCTTTTGATCAGACAGCTCTGTCACGGATGTATCGGGTTCGATTCTCGATGGAAACTGTCTCTCGGGGTATATGTTTTTAACCTATACTCCCGGATTTGCTGGGAGAGTATAGGAGTTGGTGAATCAATGTGGTGTATTTTGCAGTTACCGAGAATGGAATGATATGTGTGAAGTGTTTCCTTGTTGGAGTTTTGTTGTTTTAGCTTGTTGAATGATTTGTTTAATGCCCTATTGAATAAGCATTATTTGGAGTTCAGTTATAAAATTGTTGATCGATTTGTTTAATGCCGATTGAATAAGTATTATCTGTGCTCCAGGAATGGCATGATTATCTGATTCAGTGCCAGGTAATTAAGCAACTTATTGAGGAACCAATTCTAAAAAAATTCGAACCGATGTAGTAGGCCCAAGAATGTGTCGGGCGTTTTGCTATTGGGAAATCAAATATAAGTAAAAAATGGGAAGGGTTTTATTTGATATGAAATAATGGTTGATTTCATCATGTTTGAAAACATTAAGGATAAGGACAAAGGCCGGGCATGTGTGTTTATGATCATGTATGTGAATGTGTGGATTGCATATGATATTATATGCAAAGAAGATTTATAAACGTGGAGAGTTGCACATGGATGAAGCGGCCATTTCTTATCAATGGTCTTCATTTTCCCATTGCATTGATTGTCTATAAAAAGAGCCTGGATGAAGAGCAAAGATCAAGAGAAGCAAAGAGCTCGGGAAGCCATCAATCGAGAATTAGAAAATTTTAGGGATTAAACACATGTTTGTGTTTGAGTATCTTCTCACTAAAAAGTTACGCAGTTATAATAATATTTAGGGCTTGTCCTAAATGTTATAATATTAGTTTTTGGATAGGTGTGAGCTGTGAGTGTCACAAAATTAACGAGTAAAGGGATAAATTCTATTGTAACAATATTCACCTACATAGTGAAAATACTTGTCGGTTGTCCATAAATATAACCCTAGGAATGGGATGAACCACGTAATTCTCTGTGTCGTGGTACTAAACTACTTTCTACAATCTGTCCCTATTACATTCTAACGTTACTTGTACCAAGTTTAGGGGATCGGGTTTGCCTATTCCCTACAGAATGTATAATTAACACTCTCCTTACTCGAAAGCTCATTGGAACATAAAAACCCATTGGGCCATGAAGTGTGGACAATAAACGCACTGGCCAACCCATACCAAGTGTCAAACAAGGTCAATATAATAAACCACATAGGTGGCAAAAAATGAAGGAGGTAGGGATCGAACTCACGACCTTATGTCATGACCTGCTCCAATACCATGTGCGTGCACTGGTCCCGTGTCCTTAGATATATTATCTTGGATGACATACGATATCAAACCATTTAGGATCATGGGCTTGAGATTTTGTTGGAGTTTTCTGTAAAAGGCATCTAAATTGTGTGCTTTCTTCTTTATTAACCTTATCTTGTTCGAGCCATAAGTTTTCGAGTGTTTCCATCTGGCAGGTTCTTGCGTTGGTTGCATATCACTTTTCCCTCATGATTGCCCCTGGAGGAAGTTGATAAATTATACCAGAACTATTTGTCTCCTCCCTAGTGTGAACTCCACGTCTTTTGGAAATGGTTGTTTCCTCTTCATTGCATGTGCCGAATGACACAACGATATATGCCAAATGTGGGTTAGGCTATCGACCAAAGGTGCATGTTCTGAGTATTTATATGATTTTGTGTTGGTTATGTGTTCCCTTTTACTGATTTGGTTCCTGATCCTACATTGAATGTATATTTGTTAGCTTTCCATATTTTACTAATGTAAATGCTTCTTTTGTAGAATGTGATGAAAACAGGCCAGCTACGTTTCTTCTCTGTGTCTGTTCAGCCAAATAATTTGGTAATGCTTACAAAAAAAATTTCAACTTCCGTCTGTCAATTTTGGCGTTCATCTACTTGGTTTTTGTAGATATTACTTCAGGGTTTTATTGTATTAAATGCAGTTGTTTGGTTGTTATCTATTGCAGATGTAATGTGTTCTACTTTTTTTGTATTCTCATTCTATGATAACTATTCCGAATCTAATATCTGGCTGTTCACATATAGATTTATTTCATCTACTTCAGTGCAGATAATAGATATACATGGATTTTTATTTTTTTTACAGAAGGTTTCTATGATGCAAGAAAATGACTGAACAGGAAAAGAAAAGATCATTTTATTGTAGTGTCATCACTGATTCAAATAGCAATAACCTTGTTATGCTTCACATTGTTTTTCACTCCTAGTTATTACATCTTCTAGATATTTTTGTGAACTTGAACTGCAATTTTCCATAAATAACTGGAAGAGCTATAATGTTTCTCACATCTAGTTTCTATTTACCTGTGCTCGACATTCATGGTAATATGTTGCCTATTGGAATAAAAGAGCCTGCTATCTACTTTGTGTTATTTACTGATTTTTTTTTAGAGGTACAAAGTGCTTAAGCAATAACTAAAGCTTTATTGTCTTATGTCTAGTCAAAAGTTGCTTCAAATCAGCATATATTCGGCGGAGTGATATTGCCAACAACATTTGTGTCACGGAGATCTAAAGGTTTCTTGTGCTGTTCTGCTATGTTGCCAAATGGAGCCAATGATTTACACACAACAGCCAAAGCTGCTATGGTGTTGAAGAGGTACTTGTGCTTTGGAGAATCATTCGTGTTAATGTATGGTCTTATTCTAGCGTACTTGCTTTTGGTGTCATTGTTATCTGCCTGAAGTTCTTCAGTTGGTCAGAACATTGTGAAGGTCCTGTTTGTTTCTATTAGTACATTAGTTTCCGCAGATCTAATAAGGATTCTTTTTACAGTCACCCATGTCAACATTAGCAAACAGAAAAATCTTAAGTTAAAACACCAGTGTATTCTATCTTCTAATGAAATCTCTCAAACTTGGATATATCGGATTTCATCCTTCAGTATATATTTATATGTACTATGGTCCTACATCAAGATAACACAATTTTAATGCACGTTCATAGCATGTGCATTCTAAGTATATACCTTGGATTGGTTATGTCTTTTATGGAATATTATTTTGTTTGTCATAAATGATTTTTGTGCAATTATGTCTTATGTGCAGGATTTGTACCAGCTTATCTGGAACTGATGTTATGTTTCAGTTACTCCCAGCTATTGGCATCATCAGTTTTGCTGCTTTGGGACTTGCACCACTCCTTCGTCTTGGCAGAGATATTGTCCTCCATGTTAGCCTTTTGCATTTCCAAAAGTTCTCATCTTTTGTTATGTCGTTAGATGCACATCACTGTTATTCATGATTTGTTCCATAATGACATATTCCATTGGGTGCTCGTGTACTTTTCTAGAAACCTGAGACTAGTTGGAAAAAGAGTGGTACACATTATGTTATGACATCATATATTCGACCTTTGCTGCTGTGGACTGGAGCAATGCTGATTTGCAGGTGCGTCTCCCTTGACATTTCTTTGTGCTCGGAACTGCTACCTTCGTTTTTGTGCTCCAGGGACATGAATTTCTATGATCAAATTAGAAGCCTGTTGTAAGCGAATTCTTATTGCAGGGCACTGGATCCAATTCTTTTACCTACAGAAGCAAGCCTAGTGGTTAAGCAGAGACTTCTGCGTTTTGTGCAATCTTTGTCGACTGTGGTAGCCTTCGCTTACTGCTTATCAGGGTGAGCCCGATTATTATACTTCCATTTTATTTCGTTGTTGGAGACTGAGTGAGTTATACCTGAATGAATATTGAGCTGGATGACAAAATCAAGTCAAAGATGGGGATAGGCTTATATGTGTTTTTGCCTTCGATCACATCCCAAAGTTTCCCTCCAATCCTTTTCCAAATTAGCTCAACCGTGTACTGTGTAGTATGAATAACTAAATGGTAGTTTACTGGAACCACACCTGACTCGGATTCTTTTTCCACATATACATCTCAATTTTCAAATATCGTGTAGCCCATCCTTGATCCTTATCTTACATTGTGTTTACAAGGAGTCACCATCCTGTGCACCAGTCACATAGGGTATCTGATATAGCTATACTTGGAATGCTTTATGTCACTTCTTTGTCATCTTCATCGCTTTGTCCTTCTTTTAGATAACTTTGAATGCACGGAACCTTTTAGATGCCTTCAAAGTTATGGTCAGAATTAGTGGCCCATAGACAAGCTGCATAACTGGGATAAATCAAACGGTTATCTTCTGTGAATTGCTATTAGCATTTGCAATGGGAATCATGGGATACAATTTTTTGTTGTACATATATGTGCTGCATCACTTATACAGAACTATAGTGCAAAGATAACTAAACAGACATATATGTATATGACAGGAGTAAGACATGCAAGTACACTTACCCTAACTTTGTGATAATGGATGTCTTGACAGATTTATCATTAGTATACCACATCAAGATTATAGGTCCTGTCCTTCTGAATGGTTGAAGCTGGGGCTCTTTGATGTAGTCATAGCACTCTTATTTTGCTTCTTTCCCATGTTTCTTCCTCTCTGCAGCTTGATTCAACAGACTCAGAAGTTCTTTATGGAGACAAGTGATGCCACTGATGCTCGGAATGTAGGTGCCAGAACATTATCACTTTGAGTGTCTTTTTATTTTTGCCTGAGCTTTCTGTTCAGGTTCTTGATGCAAGTTGGATACTTATCTCCGCATTTTTCTGACTTATCTTTTGTATCTGCACTATCGAAACGTGGACAGATGGGCTTCCATTTCGCTGGAAGGGCTGTAGACACAGCTGTGTGGGTAGCTGCTGCTTCATTATTTATGGAGTTGTTGGGTTTTTCTACCCAAAAGTGGCTAACTGCTGGGGGGCTTGGCACTGTATTGCTCACACTCGCTGGCCGTGAGGTAGAGTATTCATTCTTTTGTGTCCTGAACTTGCGGGTTTTGAGCGCTTAGGATTCATTTGTTGATTGATGGTTAGACATTGTGAAGTATAAGTTGTTTTTTGAAACATAGTATTACCTCATGATACATACAGATATTCACCAACTTTCTGTCAAGCGTGATGATCCATGCAACTCGACCATTTGTTGTGGATGAGTGGATTCAAACGAAGATTGAAGGTGTTGAAGTTTCTGGAACAGTGGAGGTTTGTACTGGTTCTTTCTTGATATTCCCTTCGTCCCAAAAGAATGGCGGTAAACATTTTACCACCTTTACTTGTCTCATAAAAACCTTGCTATATTTAGTTGTTTGACAAATATCTTGTGTACTGGAAAATTGTTGTAATTTATTCACTGGCAATTAACTGGAACTCTTGTTCTCTTCTATGATGCAATCTGGCTTCTTCTGTTGGCTAATGTAATGGTCTTAATGTTAAATGCTTTTCTTTTCAGCACATGGGTTGGTGGTCACCAACAATTATCAGAGGCGATGATCGTGAAGCAGTTCATATTCCTAACCATCAATTCACTGTTAATGTAGTGAGAAATCTTAGCCAAAAGACTCACTGGCGCATTAAGACTCATCTTGCCATCAGTCACCTGGATGCTGATAAGATCAATGTGAGTACCAAGTAACAATTTTATCATTTGACTCTGATGCTGGTTTTTGCAACTTTAGTACTTGCCACTGGTGCTGCTCAACTGATAATATGTCTTATCCCATTTTCAGATTATTGTAGCTAACATGCGCAAGGTTTTGGCAAAAAACCCGCAAGTGGAGCAGAAGAAGTTGCACAGGAGAGTATTTTTGGATAATGTTGAAACTGAAAATCAGGCCCTTCCGGTCAGTATCAGTTGAATTTTTATTACACCAAGAGCATATGCTCGTTCAGTCATGATTTTGTTCTCTCTTTCTGCACATGACATGAAAGTTATAACCTTGTTCAAGCCGTCTTGTAGCACTTGAAGGATATAGATTCATTCACTTACTCCACGGTGAATGCAGGAATAAGGACTTGTTTCTTCTGAAAATCGTCAAGTTGGTCAACCCTGAGTGAAATGGCTCTTTACTTTTTCTCAATATGATTTTGTTGCAGATACTAATCTCCTGCTTTGTGAAGACATCTCATTTTCAAGAGTATCTTTGTGTCAAAGTAAGTTATTTTCTCTCTCAAGTCAGATTTAGTAAGTAAAACTCTCTATAAATTCGTCAAGTTGGTCAACCTGACTTTATGTGTCCATCATGGAAATCTTGATGTCTATGCCTATTTAATTCTTCCTAAATTAAGTCACTTGATCTCTCCTGCATCATTTTTTCTTGATGACTTTAGCTTCATGTCTTGTGAATCTACAATTCTCTGATCCACGATCTTTGATGTGAGCACCTTTTCATTTTATTTATTATTTATTTTTATTTTTTGGGTTAATTTCATGTTTTCATTTTGTCTTTGGGGGTTTGAAACAGGAAGAGATCCTATTGGATCTACTGAGAGTTATTAGCCATCATGGTGCTCGGCTTGCAACACCTATCCGAACTTTCCAGAAAATATATGTTCAAGCAGATGAGAACAGTTCATTCTCAGACATCTCCACAAGTTCCCGAAGATCAACTAACCGTCGCTACCTACTTATTGATCCTTCTTATAAAATCAGCGGAGATGATGGAACAAAGTCTTCTGGGCATACAGATGAAGAAGAAATAGAAATTATTGAGACATTAATACTGGATTCTGATACTAATGTGGCATCGACACCCTCTGTAACATCATCAAATCCGACTGATACCAAGGTGTCGTCATCCGATTTGAAGTCTGAAGGGAATCCCAAGGACAACACGAGTGGCACAAATGTCGTAAAGCCTCTAGTGACGCCCTTTGAAACTGGCTCTGGGCAAGTCGGAAGTCCTTCATCAGCTTTCCCATCCAAGCCTGATGCCGAGAGGCCTGTCTCATCAGTAACTCTGACCAGGCCAATCATGGAAGAGAACATTCTCCTCGGTGTTGCTTTGGAGGGCTCCAAGCGTACCCTCCCAATCGAGGAAGGAATGGTTCCAACTCCTGAGAAGTCGAAGGAACTGGCCAAGTGCACCACTGCGAATGGATCTTCTGCTGTTGTGAACGACAAAGCGGATGATCAGCCATCTGCATCCTCCGGCGATAAGCCACAAGAAAAAGAAAATTTGTAGATGTTGATGGGCTCGTCCCTTCTATTAACTGAACAGATGCCAATAGCTGTGTTTTTTAGGCTGTGGCATTGTTTGGGGTCTTTCTATCATGAAATAGTGTGTATGTCATTGAAGTGACACTATCGATACATGCCCGCGGATCCAAGAAATGTGTGTCCATGACAATGTAGAATTGTTATGCATGCCCGCTAGAAGTTACAGATGTTTCTGTTATCTCATTTAGCTAGATGATTCCATTGCCCTATTGGTTTGGGTACTTGTTTTTGGCCGTGGATTCTTGCAAGAACTCCATCTAATCAAGAGGGACTGACGAATCCTCCATACATAAATACGTGGAGCTTTGAATGGATGTAAACATATTAGCAACAGAATCCCCTTCAAAAAGGTCTAATGGATAAATTACACAAACAATGTACTGAATCTATCGATTGTCTTTTACGACACCAGCCAAGATGCGATGGCATTGCACTTAGTGACGGTCAAGGCCGGGAAGTCCATCAGTCCGTGCAAATAGATGATTCGGCAGCTACCGCCACTCCTGTTTCTTCAGGTGGAACTCTGGGTCGCAAGCCTGGGGTGGCTTCCAGTGTCAACTTTCGTACTTCCATATGTGCTTCATCTTCATAGAATTAATTATGAAGTAGTCGACTCCCTTCATGAGGAAAATACAGAGGACTTTAGGTGATCATGATATATGCACAAATCATGCAATCAATCAACTGAAGTCTAATTGATGAAAAAATTGGAGCATGATTGACTACACCAATATAAAAAGATAAATGAGCATAAACACCAACCTCGTGTAACGAGTTTCAACATCTGAGAGAGCGTGGCAGTTCTTTAGGTTAGGGCCTAAGCTTGACACATGCAATCAGGAACAGGGTACGTATATATGGATTGCTTCTCCTTTCTTACTCTGACTTGCCCTTGTCTGTTCTTGTGACCATCTATCACTGCCCTACGGAACTCTGGCCATTCCATGGTTCTATTCAGGAATAGCTGACCCAATAATGCCATATTCGGCCTAATCGTCTTCAAATTCTTATATGCTCGATGCCCTAGCTGTGTCAAGAAAGATAGTTGAATGATCATATCATGCAATGGAACAGCATAGCCAAATGCCATGCCGAATTCATAGTACTGGTTTACAAAAAAACAAAAATTTACAGCTCGAGAAGACGCGCTTAATAGGATGACTTACTAATGCATTATGCATGTTTCCTGGCGAAGCCGAAATGAAAATATCGCTTTTCATGCTCACATAATAGTCCACAGCAGCCGATAAAGAAGCTTTCCCTTCAACCTTGGCCCGCTCATCCATGGAGGTTAGGCTCTTCTTGTCTTCCATTTGAGGAAATAGTTTACGTAAACTCGAAATTCTTGCTTCACCACCATACACCTGAATAAGAACCACTTGTTACAAGCTTATACAACTTTTGTTTTTGAGGTTTCAAGGAGAAAAACCAGATAGCAGCCTTTATAAATTCATGACACTGAGTGAAGAGAGAGAGCAGCCTTTTACAAATTCCGCTCATGCAGGGAACAAAAAGTGAAAAATTGATATTTACTGATGTGTCTGCCCTATTGGACGCCCTAAAAGATCATAGATTGGAGGCTTGGTTTCTTGTTTCCTATGATGAGCATGACCCATGTAGGCTTAGAACCTTGTCAATAAGATGGCTTGTAATAGGCGATGAAGGTTTTTTTTTTCTAATTTTTTTCTCCATGCAATGAAATGAAAAGCTTATTTGTGTTTTTAAAAAAGGTGAAAAATTAACCTTGTGGGAAGCAAGATAAAGGCGAGTATTGTTGGAAAATCCAAGACCTGCCAGCAGTAATGCAATTTCTTCAGGAGTCAATGGACAACGCCCCTGGCTTCTCAACTTTTCATCAGTGAACTGTGAGTTAAGGACTCTTCCTTGCCAAAGTACCTGACGATATTTCGCAAGCGCCAGCTTTTCGGCTCTTCCTCCTCCAAAATCACAGGCTGAATGTGCGGCCATATCCTGCAGCGATAAGCAAATTATAACCAGAAGCTCCGCCAAGGACTGTCAGAGAGGAGGCTAGGAAAGGTTAAGACTTAAAGAGTAAAGACAGGGAATATACAGTACAGTATCATTTTTCACCCAAAAAAGGAAAAGAACCTGGTATAATTGCTAACATGAGAAAAAAATTAATAAATAAAAGTGACAAACTGATGCGAGAACAAGACCATACTTTATCAAAGCGGAGATGCAAGACAACATACTTTCCAGATCCCTGTTCAGCGGGATCATCAAGCCTATCATGCAGGCCTGATGAGTCTTCGCTGCTTTTTCCAGGATCACGAAGGCAACTGACTATATTGTCACCCAAAGCTCTAATGTGTGGAACAAAAGACAATGCTTCAAAGTTAACTCTACACCGTAACTGCTGGATGCCCTTAGGCAAGTGGTCGAACGCCAAACGATGAGAGAATGGAGCTATAGCAGCAATCCCATACCTGAAACAGTTGGACACTGCTGTCCATTAGAAAATGACTCCACTACATTTTCCCTGGTAAGAAGGGAATATAACACAAAAAAATCCACTGCTCAGAAAAAAATGCATTTTGAGCTTTGGGATCTGGCACTGCCCCACAACATCCCTAGTTATTTTTTCTCAAAGCATGCTATTCAGAAGTGCAAACAAATAGTTCTAGCACATGATAAGCGCCGATTAACTTGGAACCGGAAGTGGCATTATAAATAAGCTACTAAGTACTAACCTTAGCAAAACCGGTAATACGCTCTCCAAGTACCAGTCAGCAGAAGCATGAACAGGAGCAGTTTTTATGCGGGTTGCTCTAATTCCTGTGGCATAATACTCCCTTGAGCTCCAAGAGTAATCAATAGGCAGCTCTTTCACTACAGAAACCTCGTCTTTGATTTTATGAATAAAGTGATCAACATCAAATATTTCTACAAATGAGCTGCAATAATAACGGACGAATATCATCCACCGATTTGATAATAAGCTGAAGCAAGAAGCATGGAAGAGCTTACTAGTTAATCAAATACCTAGAGTCTTGCCACACAGGGTTAACCTCCAAGTGAGGGATAACCAGGGTCGCATTCAAAATCTTTGCAACTGCTACTGCATCACATATCTAGAAGAAGTAAAATGATAAAGTGGAAAACAAAATAAGAAAGAGATCATAGAGATCATTGAGAAAGGATACCTATTTGCATAGATATGACCTAAACTTTGTGCAGACACAATACAACGCGAAAGTCCATAAGCCACATACCCCAAATCAACATGGCATATTTACAGTCTCTTGCATGGGTAAGGGGCAGCATACATCCAACGATAAAACCTCAATTTTTCAGTGTACAGTTACCAGGTAAGATCTCACCAGAAATCAATAAATTATATAATTGGCTCATTGGAACAGAGCTAAATAGTCAAATATTATCTCTTTACAATTCAGTAGTATGATCTTTACCCCCATCCTTTGCTGGTTCAAGCCTCCGTCGAGAAAAACTTGAAGATATCCAGTTGACTTTTCAGGTAACGCTGCAACTCAAACGGTATATGTTCAACATCACCATGATGTATCTATTGTATAAGCTCCCCATAGCACCATACATTAACAATTGCTTCATAACTTTTCCCTTAATATTCATAGCATACTTTTGTCCCATAACTACTACAGGTACTGTGAAGTGTGAACTCAGATGGCCTGTTAAATTCACAACTGAGGTTCGAAAGACTTACACTGATCCAAAGCAGAATCAATACAAGGCCTCCATCCTTGATCGGGCAAAGAAGACCACAACTCGAATTGCTGTCTTGGGGTCTGAGAAGCATGGAAAAAACACAAAAGACCATCAGAACAATTCAGATTTACCACGTACAATGAAAGAAGTGCAAAAACACAGCTAGCGAGCACTCCTCACCGCACGGTGCTGCAACGCCTCCTTCAGAAGAGTCGCATGCCTAGGTTTTGGGGCATTCCATTCCTGCAATGATATAATAATCTCAAAACTCAGCAAGAGTCGTCCATATAAATTAACATCCCACCACCCTCTTGACGAGGAGTATTATCATCAATATATCTTCAAATACCTACAAAAAAATTGTGGTAATAATAATATATTCCTACATGTAAGTTTCCAACAACAATCACCCAGTTAATCCCATCATGTAAGTTTCCAATACATGTCAAAAAGATATAATATACGATAGCCTAGATATGTATTATTAACCCTCTAGGATTCCAACTTAAAACCAATCGACAATGAGTGGGCTAAACCGGTATCTTATATGCGGTTTTTTGAGCTTACATATTCCAATGTAGGTAGTACATTCTCAACAGCTATACTCTGTAGTCCAATATTCCTATAAATGCTAGGAGTCTAAGTATTCCAAACTCGATTACGTTGTTGGTGCTTCGAACCTAATAAGCATTCCACACCCCTAAGATACGACACTCCTAGACCGACACGGAAACAACACAATGTCATCGCCTCAGAAAGAGATCAAGCCGACAGAAACATCAACCACTGCAACATAACCGTCAGATCTCTGCAAATATAACAATCAAACACTCGACAATTCAAGATATTACCATTTCTGCATTATCGATTGTTACATAGACTGATTACAGAGAACGAAAAGCGAGATCGAGATGATAATCGAGTGAGGCGAGGATACGCACCGAGAAGGCGAAAGGAAAAGCGCGGCCGAGAGGAGTGAAGAGATTTGGGGAGAAAAGTGGGAAGAGAAGCGCGATGAGACCTAACAGCGCCGGAAATTGGTGGGAGAGGAGAGTGCGGTGGTGGTGAGGCTTCATCACCGGCGGCGGGATAGTGGCGGCAGCGGAGGAGTTCATACATACGCTGCTGCTTGCCCTATCATTATACGTTCTGTAGTCATAAATTTTTTGGAGAAATGATTTTGGGGACAAAAGCCGATCAACTATTGAGAACGATTTATGTACTATTCCTTAAACAAAAAGAAATTCTTCCATATTTTTATTTTTTAAAAATTACTAGATGACGAGATGTTCCGTCTTTTGTCCGTGATGTTTTTAATCTCTTTTTTGTCGTTGATAGGATTTACAACAACACCACCACTCTTTTATCATTTAAAATTGGTTAATTTGGGGATATTTTCAAAATTGTTTTTGATTTTGTGAAGACACCACCACTCATGAGCAAGGGGTAATTTTGTGCGAAGAATGGTTGGTGCGTGGACCTGGCACAATAAAAAGCTACCTGGAAGTATCAATTCCTTCAATGTTGAGTGCTCCTCCCATCTCATATTGTTTTTTTATTTAATCAATTATTTAATCAATTTTTAAATTAAATTATCTGATATAATATATTTATTATCTTTTTTCATAAATATTATAATAAATCCTATTATTATAAAAAAAATTCTTTTTTCATCAAAATCTACACAAATTCAACACTCGCATAAATTTTTGTATCGGATTAAAACGTTTTTGATAAATATGGGACGGAGGAAATATCATCTTCTCCGCTTCATAATTGTTGTAATATTTTGATCTGACACACGTGTCGATATAAAATTTGACACGCGTGTAACGACGATCAAACATAATTTTTTATAAAATATCGATGGTTGTATAAATTATGTGCTTCAATCTAATACATATCATGGGATGATCAGTCTTGATTTGATATGAAAACGATATTTATATTCATGTATATAGAATAATGCAAAATACGTAAGTGCTTCAAAAATTATGGGACTCAGATAGTATAATCTTATCTACTACTAGAATCTAAGCATTTGTTTAGTACTACCTTAGTCTCACGAAAAACGCAACGATATGTGACAAAGCCTTATGGTCTCAGAGAAGAGGAAGTCAAGAAAAAAGAAATCACACTGAGGGGTGTAACATAAATCTACATGGATAGACATTTTCACGCGACATCACCGATTCATATCACTGTTACTATCTCATCTGCACATAGATAAGACGTGGGTTGACCAATAAGATTTGGTAAACTTAGTCTCCGACCCTTGTGAGCATAACCACCAAAGGAAATTGATAATGATAACTGCTACAAGGAATCAGAGATGCATCTAGGTAAAGAACTCGAGATAAAGAAATAGCAAGTAACTGAACCTTAGTTACACAGTATAGATAAACAATGTGTTAGAATTCAGATCGGAGTAGCCGACATGACTACGGCGGCTGTCGCCTTTTACATTATGAAAGGCTAGGTTTACATTTATGAATGCTACACACACCCTTCACAAAGCACTATATATAGTGCTAGGGTTTTCACTTTAACACTCCTCCTCAAGTTGGAGCATAAACATCAAATATGCCCAACTTGCTAGATATCAGATCAGAATGACTTGATTAGGATGTTGACAATCATGAATCAGCTTCCCAAACAGTCTCCGATATTTCTCAGGATAATGCAGAGATTCTCGATCTTCTAACACCCGTTTGATCTCGAGAACAATCGACGAGTCAGCAAACTGGCATCCAAACAACCCGTATTCTGAAAACATATCAATAAAATACTTTGGAGGTCTCCTCCTGAACAACAGGAGATTGCTTGAGATCGTATAAAGATCTCAAGATCTTTTCAGGTGACAGACATACGTACCTCTTCCTCAAAAATGCCACCTGAACAACAGGAGATTGCTTGTTTCAAGCAACCTCTTCAGGTGACAAACTTTGGAGACCTCATCCTGAACAACAAGAGATTACTTGAGATCATACAAAGATCTCAAGATCTCTTCAGGTGAAAGAGACATATGTATCTCCTCCTCAAGATCTCTTCAGGTGTTGCCTCCTCCTGAACAACAGGAGATTACTTGAGACCATACAAAGGTCTCAAGATCTCTTCAGGTGAAAGAGACATATGTACCTCCTCCTCCTCAAGAATGTCTCCTAAACAACAGAAGATTGCTTGTCTCAAGCAATCTCTTCATGTGACAAACTTTGGAGGCCTTCTCCTGAACAACAGTAGATTGCTTGAGACCATACAAAGGTCTCAAGATCTCTTCAGGTGTTGGCCTCCTCCTGAACAACAGGAGATTGCTTGAGACCATGCAAAGGTCTCAAGATCTCTTCAGGCGAGAGCGACATATGTACCTCCTCCTCAAGAATGCCATTGAAAAATGCATTATTGACATCAAGTTGATGGAGTGATGCAGAATGACAGAGCCAACGGCGGGATTTGTTGGTGAAATAGAACAGAATGATGTACCGAAATCAAACCCGATCGCCGACTTTAATCGTGACAGAAAATGGCAAACAACCATGAACCAAAGATCAAACAAGTGAGTAGTAACAAGAGTCAACTAGCCATGAACCACTGTATCATAACCAAACAAAAACCCACCAATTCCAACAACAAGAGTCAAACCCCAGAACATACTTCTTACTGAAATACGTAATCCTTCTCTCCGGGAAGAGAAGGTTTCATCCACAGATCTCAATTCAAAAACAACTGCAATAGTTCAATAACAGTGCATAACATCCCAAAACAGCAACGACAATTTAGTACTCAGAGGTTCAAAGGCTCAGCAATTCAGCGACAAAACAAACGCAGCACACAACAGCTCAGTTCACAAAAAGGCAATCCCCAAATCAACCCCCCTCCTCACCCACAACCTCAAAATACAGATCACTAAACAAATCACCAACCAATAACCACCATTCCAAGTACCAATGATGAATTCATCTCTCAACTGATATGACGATCTGGGTACAGTTAGACCTAAACAACTCTACAATGTTGGAGCAAGAAGAACTGAGCCAAACCCACCCAAATAGCGGTGGATCTTGCACTTCTACAACTCTACAAGTCAACTGATGGCAAAATAAACAAATGACCCTGAGAGTGAACCTCTTCTCCTCTTCAAATGCAACAGATGCTGCCTTTCTCAATAAAGCATGGCCAACATAACCAAAGTTACAACCCTACAAAGAGGAGAGAGGCATGCAAAGGTTCAAAAGAAGCAGGCAGGAAAGCAACAATTTGTTGAGCGAGCAATTTCCCAAACCTCAACCAAGTGCTGGACTGCTGCTTCTTTGTTGGATCAATCAATCCCAAAGTCCTTTGTTGAGCCACCAATGTTGTCTAGTATGACATCAACACCTTTGCCCCCAGTTTCTTCCTTGACTCGGGCAACAAAGTCCTTTTGTTTTGTAATTGATGCCTACATCAGCCCCAAGGTCTTTGCAGAAAGCCAATTTCTCTTCGCTTCCTGCAGTCACAAACACTCTTATCCCATAATATTTAGCGATCTAGATGGCAAATGTCCCGATTCCACTGGATCCTCCGTGAATCAAGAACGTCTCTCCTGGTGATAGCTTGCTCCTCATGAAGACAATCGACCAAACCGTGCAAGCTACCTCAGGAAAGCTAGCCAAAACCAAAAACTTGTTGTGACATTTCATCGAACACCTCATCTACACACCAAAAATGCCCGACTCAGGCACATTTCTGGTTGTGTTCGTCCTCCTGTGAAATCAATCTCAAACAATCACTTGTGCTCGCTAGAGAACTTCTGAGGCTTAGCTGTAACGAGGATGAGACAGAGCTGATATATTCAACAATGTCCCAAACTTCAACCAAGCATTCAACCAAGCTTTCAACAAACCAATCTTTCAGCTGCAGGTTCAGGCAGACAAGTATGCTTCTCAGAACTCCCGAAAGGATGAGGCGACCAATGGCTTGTCGGGTCATGAACCGGGCCTGCTGTCGGGCCGAGATCTAGGCTGGTTGTCACGGACCAACGAATTTGGAGTCTGACCCAAATTAAAGCCCGTGACAAATTGATGCGGTCCAAGTACGCGGCCCATCAAAGAAGGCCCAAGTTTATCCAAGGGAGGTACAAACCTAGGGAGGTGATGTTTTAGAAGCCGCAAAGGCTTTATCTTGGGTAGGTTGGTTCCAAAAGTCTACATGTAAATATAGACCATTAGATCGTTTTGATCTCCACCGTTGGTTGTGGAGGAGAAGTTGTATATAAGGGGATGTTTGGCTCATTTGCCAAACCATCCATCCTTGAATCCAATCTTGTGTAAACCCAAAAATCCCCGAGAGTAATACATTGTGTTTTCCTCTCAAACCTTGTTCCGAGTTCCCATTTCTCTTACGAGTTCTTACTTAGCTATTTGGTGAGCGAATTAGGCTGAGCTCGAGCGAAGGTGTTAGTAGCTTGAGTGCCGCACGGGTTGTGAGAAATCTAACCCCGTGACATGGTGGTGGTCGTCGGGGGCTCCCTCTGGAGGTTCCAACCGGGCTCTGATACCATGTTAGAATTCAGATTGGAGTAGCCGACATGACTACGGCGGCAACCATGACGGCTGTCGCCTTTTATGTTATGAAAGGCTAGGTTTACATTTATTAATGCTACACACACCCTTCACAAGGCAAAATATATATATATAGTGCTAGGGTTTTCACTCTAACACAATGGAAGGCCATCAAACTGTGGAGAATTGTGTTTCCTCTCAATTAGAAGTATAGTCCGATGATCAATCAAAGAATGCCGGAGGGGATGTAGCTCTTTAACTTCTACTTAAGCACAAGGAAATCAGCCATTAACAATTCCTATATTATGAGTGGTCATTTCTTTCATTGTTTGGATTTATTTCATCCACATGAATTCCTATATTTATTTCTTTAAACTGACGTTAATTTTCACTCTACGAAAACAACAATCAACACATATCATTGAAAATTCTTCTCATTATTTTCAATTTTGCACATAAATATCCCTGAGGTTTAGATACTATACATCAATGCCATCAAACATTGGCATCATCTACATTCCACGACTTAACAACACGCTGTCATATATCAACAGCATCTCGATTATCATTGTGGAAGGTGGATTTGGAACCAAGAGGTCGACTATGGCACTGTCCCATGGATCAATCAGATTCAAAAGATCCGATTATAGCATTTTGAATGTTTTTTTTTTATTGATGTTTGGTATTGTAGTATTGTACGGGTTGTGGGTCTACCTCTATAAACAACAGGCCTAATATATATATAGTTTAGTCGTGACTCCAAATCCAAGCGCCTCCAGACGTGACTCAACTCAGGCGCCTCCAGGTGTGAAACATGAGTCGTGTGAAGTCAAGCCTGAAGTGATGTGATATGATGGTGATGGTGATTGATCGAAGAATTGTAGGGGAGTGTGAAGAGGAAGAGGAGGATAACGGAGGGAGGAGGAGAGAGAGAAAAAGACAGTTTAAAATTATTTGTTTTGGAATTAAAATATTGTACGTATATATTTGGAAATATTTATAAAAAATCGTATTTTTGGGTCGTTTTTTGAAGATATTATTATATATTAAAATAATTTAAGATATTTTAATTGAGATAAGTTCAAACGAATCGAATCATAAATGAATTGAACCTTAAACAAACCCAATGAGTTATTTAACGAACGATCTTTTATACGAAACTAACGAACCAAGAGCCTGAACAAGATAAAAAATAAACAGATCGAGCCCGAATAATCTCTGTTCACTCAAGGTCGGCTCGATTACCATCCCTAGTTTATATAATACTATTTTCAATCGAGATAAATTATGACATCTTATTAAATATGATCATTCGATATAAATTACGGTTTTTCCAAAATTAATAAGATTTTTATATCAAAATATTTATATTATCTTTTTTTATATCACATTATCCTCAATATCATTACTTTTTATCTATTTATATAAATCCATCCACAATTCATCAAATTACTCCTTTAACTCACAAAAATATATGGATAAATTGACATAAAATTAATTAATTTTTTAATATTCATATCAAATCAATATTTCATAATTTATTTATAAAAAATACAAAGATTCAATTTCTTTAAAAAAAAAACATCCTCAATTTCCCCCTCCCCCTTTCTCCAAAACCAAAATTCCTCAACCGTCCGATCCCACAAAGCCACCACCATCGGACGCCTCCCATCGACTCCCAAACCACCATCACCACGCTACAAGGGCGGGAAAACTCCCACTCATTTCCATGCCCTTTTTTTGCTTTCTCAGACAAACACACTCAACACTCTCACACACAAAACCCCCATTTCCATCGCCGAGCTCTCCCCAAAAACCCTAACTAGGGTTTTAGTCCAACAATGGCGAGGGCGCCGGAGGACATCGTTACCGACGTCGGGAAAAGACTCGGTCACCAGAGTCGGCCTTCCAAGGACTTCATCGTCAAATCTCTCCGCGTGAGTCACATCCCTTCGAAGCTTGTTTTCGCGATTTGAAAGGGTTGGAATCGATGGATAATGACTTGATTTGATTCGTGTTATGTGTTTCGGTGAATGTGTTGTTGGATTAGTTGATGTAGGTGGTTGTTGTGAGTTGGATTGGCTTGATTATGTGTGTTGTTTGGGGTTTGATTGCGGTGTTGTGAGATGAGTGGCATTGGCTCGTGTTTGGTGGTGTTGGTTGGGGTTCGGTTCCCTTCTTGTTGCGGTGTTGTCAAATGATATGCATTGGATCCTAGTTTTTGTTGCTAATTGGGGGTTGGGTCTGATTTTATTGTGGTTTTTTCCGGTTACGGTTTGGGATGGGATGGATAGCGAAGTAATGGTGGATGTTGGAGCTAGGAAGTGAAGTGGCTGTTGATTCCTTTGGTGCAAGTTGGATAACTGTTGCCTTTGTTGTTACTGCTTCTTGGATTGGAAGTTGGAACAATGTTAGAAATGGATGGTATTGTCGCACCTTGTAAGATATGTTTGAGCTTACCTCTGATGAGTTCCTCGGCATGGTACCGGAGGTTGTTTTAGCGAATGCCACGAGGTTGAATCCTTTTGCCCCTTATATTTAGGAACTAGAATCGTTTGTATAGTATTGTCCATGCTTTGAGCACGAAAAGAGCTTTCATCTGAGCGGCGTAATATATATAATGTTTGCATGAGGCTGAATTTTTCATATATGGATTCCTCGAGAAATAACATTTCAACAAGATATGCTTTGTAATTCCTATTCTCTCTTACCTCGAGCCTCGTCCTTGATTTCACATATTTTTCCATAAGTGCATTTTGTGGTTTTTGTTTTGTTTGTACACTGGACTCTGGAGTGACACCGTAAGCATCTTCTCTAACAGCATTCTCTAACAGCATAAAGCTTTTCTTTTAAGATGTTTTAGATGCTATCACTGCTAGTGTAAACCGTATCCACATATCCGCCACAGAATTTTTATCTCCACTATTGGCAGTTTCTGTGTGTATGGGTCGATCGTTGGCAACACAGCATCCCTTTCTGTTGACTCTCACCAAATAATCGTTAACTATATCATGAATGACCTTTACGTGAATCAGGCATTGTACATTTGTACTGCAAGTTGCATAATTATTTACCTGGCTTTTGTATTCTAGTTAATGGCACTCAACATTTTGTCTTCCAAAGTCCAATTCTAGTTAATGGCTACAACTGCAATTGTGATACAATGGCTTCCTTTTATTATGTTTATCGCAGGAAGCTGCGAAGGCTTTGTCGGGATTGGAACAGAATCCTGCTGATTCTAACTCTGACCCTAACTCGCTCAAAGGAAAGATAAAGCCCTTGACTGAGTCTCTTCTGAAGCATGGACTGATACAACATAAAGATAAAGATGTCAGAGTGCTGGTGGCCGTCTGTTTTTGTGAAATTATTAGGGTTTTGGCACCCGACCCATCACTTAGTGATAATATATTTATGGTAATGATCGAGCTCTGCATTCACATTTTCTCTAACTATGCTTCTATGTTTGAGATGTCCAAGTTACTTTTTATTTGGCATGTGCAGGAGATGTTTGAACTTTTTGTTATAATGTTTAAGGAGCTGGTGGATACATCCAGCCCCTACTTCCCTTGGCGGGTTAGAATATTGGAGACTGTTGCTGCACTTAAATGCTGCGGGCGTCTTTTGGATATTGATTCCGAGGCTTCTGCTGAGTTGATACTTGAGATATTCCGTACATTCTTTAATGTTATAAGGTGGTCGCTGTATTTTTTTTTCCAACTGTTACATCTCTAAAAGATTGTGCATATGCTCTCTGAAATGTACCTGGACCATGTCTCTGGTTCTTCAATGCTCAGTTTTTGCACACTACTTTCATCTTTGCTTCTTCATTTTTCCTGAACATGTTGCAGAGAGATATGGTACTGGTTCCTGTTGTACAGAACCATCAGACAGGTTGATCTTAACCTGGACACAATGTCCTTCATTGAAATTGACTGCCTTTTCTTTTCTCTTAAATCTTATCGTCTTTCTCTTTTTCCTTCTTTGGAGCTGTATTGCTCATTTTTATCTTTTAGTTGATCTTTCTAATGCATCCCTATGCGTAGCTCTTCGATTGCTTCTGTACTCCTGCTTTACTCCATGTGTTTGTTTGGGCACTGATACAATTAAATGCAAGTTTCCAGGATAGAACATCAGCAGAGTTTGTCCCGTTGCATGGTGTCCATAATGACACTACTAGTACAAGAAGAAAAAGAAACTTCTCCACCTCTACTGGATCTAATCCTGCAAAATCTCAGACATAAGGGAAAGGTAGATTTCTAATAGCTACCCAACTCCTTTTTTCCATGGGCAATTAAATATTCAGGGTTTATTTTTGGATGTGAATGATATATGTTAACATGCATTCAGGTCCGGATAATCTGACAAGAATTGAAATGCAAGTAACAATTATGAACGAACTAAGTGTATTCGATCAGTTTTTTATTCTCTGGCATGCCCAGCAGTTGTGTATATCATCATATGCTTTAATAATTCGTACAGCACGGTGGATAGACTGATTGCATATTTACATGATACTCACCCCTTTAGAGGAAGAGGTATTTTGTTTAGTGTCTTGGCCTTTTGTGTTAGCCGGTGCTTCATACTGGGATTGCATATGCAGATGCACTTTTTTTCGATTTTGTGGGTAACATGTGTTTGTGTTTGTGTTTGTGTGGAGTGTTCCTTGGTAGCTCTAGCTTTAGCATTGGATGAGTTGGTTCTCTGATCTGTGAATTGTTTGTGCATCAAGACTTTGCTGGTTTTATTGAGGTTGGAGGTGCATGGCAGGTCTTACTGGAAGGTTTAGGAAGTTACTATATCTTTAAGGAAACCTCTCATGCTTGGCATTCTTAATACATTTACATATAATGAACTCATGTCAGAGATTACAACTTCAACTGAAAAGGAGGTTATAGTTCTTCGAACTTCCCAGCTCATCCTGGCATCAGGTGCAAGTCTAGAGCATATTTCATTTATTACTTGTGTATCCTCTCTCTATCAAACTCAAGCTAGCTATGATAAATGCTCTATTTTAGCATTATGTAGTTCATATGCACTTATACACTGACCATAGTTCAGGGGTTAGGAAAGAAAATGAAGCCTGCTGAAGTGTAATTAGTTTTAGAAGATTGACAAAGTGATAGTTGCATAAATTGAATTTTTGCTCTGTGCTGCGTATAAATATAGAGAAGGATGAACTCAGCACTTAGTTACCTGATTATTAGTAATCCCGATTTCTAACATTTACTCATTTTATCGGTTTTAAACTTGTAATTTCAATGATTTTTTTAATGAAAGAAAAAACAGGTTCCAGGTTCCAAATGAATGTTGGATCATTCATCTTATCTATTGATAATTTATTTCTCCTTTTCAGGGTCCACCTTCAGCTGCTCGTCAGCTAGCTGTTGATCTTATTCAAAATTGCATGGGGAAAATCAGGCCTGCTGTTTGCAGGTTTCTGACATTGTGTATTTTGGAGAAAGATGGCATGAGAAGCAAGCTCAAAGAGTCATATCATGATGTCATATACGATATATTTAGCTGTAATCCTGATATGCTTCTCCCAATCATTCCATGCATAACCCAAGAGTTGCTGGTATGCTTACTAAGTTACAAACTTCCGTCAGCATTGAATTCTTCTTCTTCAAACAATGATGCTTTGCTTTTACCTCATTTTCTATTTCTGTATTTGCTTCTTTTTATTTTTATTTTGAATGCTTGGTACTGACTCATTGACAACATTTTAGGCTGAACAGGTTGATGTCCGCTTGAAATCAGTTAACTTGATAGGAAGACTTCTTGTGCTTAGTAAAGGGAATTTCATGGATGAGCGTCATCAATTGTTCGATGATCTCCTTAAAAGGTTCTCTGACAAGGTAGCTGAAGTTAGAATTAGTGCCATTTGTGCTGTTAAGGCTTGCTATTCGGCCAATCCCTTAATGATTGACCATAAGCGTGTTCTCGGTAAAGTTCTTGTATCCTTGGTATCTTTTATTCATATACCAATTTCCCTGGATTTATTCCAATTTCCCATTTCTTTTTGTGATCACGTTTCTACCAACAGCTTCCTTTGAAGGTCGATTGTTAGATTCAGATTACAGAGTTCGGATGGAAGCAGTTATTGCTGTTTGTGACATTGCCAGATCCAACTTGAGAACCTTCCCTGGTGAGCTTTTGGTTCGGGCTGCTGATCGGCTTCGTGATAAGATGGTAATCTTCTTTTGTTTTCTCTATAACCCTCAAAATTCAAATATTGTTCGTTTTGTTCAGTCATTCTCTTTCGTTATCACTAAGCTGCTTTCCTATTGTTCCCGACCAGGCTTCCGTGAGAAAGGAATCCTTAAATAAGCTGTTGGAAGTCTACCGCCATTATTGCTCCATGTGTAGCGAGGGGAAAATGAAGCTTGATGCAAACTATCAACAAATTCCATTGAAAATTCTGATGTTGTGCTATGATAAGAATTCCAAGGAGTTCAGGTTTGCTATTGTGTGCATTTACTTTTTTATGTATTTTGATAAGGTGCTCCTACCTTCTTTTTGTGATTTTCCTGCATCCCTGATTCTCTCATCTCATGATTTTTATTGTTAAATTGCTCAGCCTACCCAACTTGGAGCTTCTACTCGCAATGGACTTATTTCCTCTTGATCTTCCAGTGGAGGAGAGGGCACAACATTGGATCTTCACATACTCGTTCTTCACCCCAGTCCATGAAAAGGCATTTAACTCCATTTTATTCCAAAAAAGAAGGTAATGCATTATTGGTGTTTTATTTTTTGTACTGGGTGGAGATTTGAGACAAGCTGTTGAATGTTTGTTCACTTATAGCTGAGTGCTGACTTCCTTTTGACAATGCTGTAACTCCTTATCAAAAGTGTGTGTTTATAGCGCCAGTGATTCTCATGGCATGTAAACAAGAAAGTTAGTGGTAGGTTGGGGTGGTGATTGTTCTTCCCACTAATCTATTTACTTTCGATTAAGGCTTCTTGGAACAGTTTGAACCTTTTAGTGTTCAGTTTTCTCACTTTTTCCTGCGTCAGCAATTGTATGCTCGTGTGTACAGAGTGCGTCCATTTTCCATTAAAAAGTCAGGGAAATGGGTGAATAAGTCAGCAACAGGCTCTAACTCGTACTGATATGCAAATATGGCTTTATAGTAGGACGCTTCATTCTAGCATTGGGTCCATTGAATTGTCTCATAAAAGTAGAGATCTTAATCTTATGTTAAAAAGCTAGGGTTTTCAGCTAGTATGATGCCACTGTTTTTTTTCTTTTCTTTTTCCTGGGCGCTGTTAACATGCCAAATATGTATGCTATTTCCACGGCTATGATGAAATGTGGTATTCATTAGAGTGTCATACTGAAAGAAACACTTGAGATTATCTTTATCTCTTTGTCTTTCTTTATCTGCTTCTATTTGATCCCTTCATCATTGTCTTATAATTAAGTGGAACTAATTACATAATCAACAAAGTACACATAACATACCAACTAATGATAGTTGTATTTTCCCTTATTGAACTGATATAGATTATAAGTATTTCACCAAAGCTCAAGACATAAAAGTGGTGTGCTCAACAGACTTAAGTATCCATACAATTGCATGAAAACTGTTTGTATTCATATTTGAAGGTTTATTTGATTGCGTTATGCTCCATTTTTCTTTCTTTAAGCGGCTTGATGATGTGCTAAATTTGTCTCCAGGTTCCAAACAGATATGCGAGCTTATTTGTCTCTTTGGAAAACCGAGAAGGTAAGTTATGCTGTCAATAGAGGATACCTAATATATATTTACATTGCAGCACATCCTCTTAAGGCATTCTTGTATGTTGTTGCCATTAGTGATGAAGCAGTGTCATTGCCACAAGCACGTCTATGTATTTCAGTATTTGTTCAATGTTCTATGGGTCATGACACTCAACCGGTAGCCTGAACTAAGTATTGATGAGTTTTGTTCAAGGCAGTGAAACAGACTTTTGTATTTTTAATTAAACTTAACAGTTCTCTTCTTGAACTCTTGAGTAGTTCTTCAATTATAAGCACAATGGGAGTGGTGATAGAACACTGATGATGCTTGGCAGGAGAATGACATGGCAGAGGATGCTATGTTGAATGCAGTTATCAAGAGACTGTCGTTATCCTTCACCAATCGTGATGATGCAGAGGAATGTTTTCAGAGATTGAACAAAATGAAAGATCTTACAATTGCCGAAGCATTGCTCAATCTGCTTGATGAATCTGATCTCCAAAAAGCCCTGAATTCAAGAGTGTGTTACCTTCCTCCCTCTCCTTCTTCTGAGGCATACAAATACAAAAACACGCACGCTCTCAGACGAACATTAATATGCTGCTTTAGTTCCATCATCTTTTGTGAAGTTTTCTACTTATTGAGTTGTGTTGTTTTGCTACATTAATTTTCCTTATATTGTTCTAAGCAGCTTTTTTTGTTGTGGAATTACTAAATTTACTTTAGCGAGGGCTTTTATGTCATATCCAGATTTAATTTTATAAATTACTTATAGTGCGGATGTTACCATGTTACATAAATTCTCGCCACACAACGTGCAATTTATGTTCATGAGCAAAATATTTACATATTAGACAATCAAATTTCTGGTAGGGACTGTAGCAGATGATTTTGTTGATTAGTGTAATTGATTCCCTAGGCCGTTATTAGATCGGAAAAAAGTGTTTCAGAGTTGCAGCAAGTTCCTCTTTTAACTCTTGAAATTTGCTTTGTGTATGAGTGTCATGCACATGCTATGTTGCGTATTAGAAGGACTAATCTGCTGAAAGTGATCTAATGGTCAGGGAAATATCGCTCATTTTCCCAGGACGTAAATTCCTTTTCTTTTTCTAAAAAGTCGCACTAAAAGGAATTTTGATGCATCAAGGTATATGGTCCAGGCTGTTGAGATGTTAGATGTTCTGATATTTGACTAAGGTTTTTTTTTTCTAGTTCTTTGTTATGCTAAAGTCACAGATCTCATTTTACAGGATACATTTCTGAGAAGAATTGGAGATAAGCACTCCTCCTATAAGTTTTTGGATTCACTATCACAGAAATGTGCTTTTAGCTTATTTGGATCCGAGCATGTATACTGTATTATTGATCACATCATCAACAACAAAGGGTGGGATTCCTTGCCAAGGGTGCCTGCTATCAACCTTCTTCAGGTAAGATGCACCAATTGAACGAATGAGTCTGATACACTTGCTGTAGAGTAAAGTATTAGGGCGCCAAACAGTTAAGTATGAAATGCCAAAGGGACATCAAAGTTTACATGGAAATTAGCAAATGGATAACTACAGTAGGATGGCTGTTTTAACTTGTATGTCGAACTTGGAGAGTACGCCAACATAGAAAACAACCATCGCCACTTGACTTCACCGCCTCTCAAGTTGGTGTGCAGAATGTGATTCATTAAGGATGCTACAATCTGTGATTTTTTCCCCCTTTATTCTGGAGACATAGTTGATATCTCAAGTTCTTAAACTCTTAGTTCAGAAAATTAATGTTCTTTGCATGAATTAGGTTATTATTTCCAATTTTCCGTCGCTTATGAGAGGTTCTGAAAGCCGATTCAAAGAACTAATATTAGAGGGTGATTCAATAACTGGCGTTAAGCTACTTCAAATATTATCAAAGGCAGCTCCTTACATCTCTATGTCATTGAGGTAAACTTCCCTCATTTATCTATATTTGCACCCCTGGTTTCAAGCTTCCTCTGTAAAGGTACAATCTGCATTTGTGTGCCCTGTAGCATGGAGTCCATCTCCCTTTTGATGGTCAATGGTTGATAACTGTCATTTCTTGTCTGCAATCTCGTTTGAGCTTAGTTTCTCTTGTTCTTTATGTCATGAATTGCATTCGTGGTGTTACTAGGATCTTGAAATGCCACCAGTTAATATATTTCATATTCCTTTCTAATGATTGTGGAGCAATTTCGGTTTGTCAACTAATTCTAAAGATCTGGTCTATCTCTGACATGGCATTTGAAAGGTTTGCCAAACGAAGTAAGATTATTGGATACATCAATGTAAATACTCAATTCTGTTTCTTTTTTGCCTTCTTCGGTAGCATTAGAGGGTGGGTACTCTACAGTAAATACTCAAGTCTGTTTCTGTTAGATAATGGCTATGAACAAAAACAAAAAAAAGGCCGCTATAAATGTCAAGACTGTTTTGATTCATGCCAATCATACTTGGAAAAGCCTTTTTTTAATATGTTAATGATCGTATATTCAGGTTCGTTTTTGTATACGAGTTCAACTTATTTTACCATATTTTCTTTTTGTATTTATACTTGATTTGGATATGATAATATTTTATTGTGTTTGTGCGCGTGTGTGTTTTTTTGTGTCTAGTGATGTTTACCCATGGTTGGAGAGGTGGTGTGTGGAAGGGAGCCGTGCAGAGTGCAAAGCTGCTATTTCTGCTATTTCTGCATTTCCTGGCCCTTCTACGCATTTTGCTTTGATGGAGCTATGCCAGGTTGATGACACAATTCTGTCTTCATGGATTTCTTGATATTTTTCATTCCTTTCAATTGCACAATGCAAGAGCTAAGCAGCTTGTTTGTCTTTATTCTTAATTTACAGTAGTTGGACTGTACTGGTTGCTTATGCCATAACCCTTGCACCGTTGGTGCTTATGAATGAATTGTAAAAAGCTCAAATGTTGCCATACGTGGTTTTCATATGGTTTAATATGGTCAACTGAACAGATTTCTTGAAGTTATTATTTTCATCACTAAGAGTTCTCAGCTAGAAAAACTCCAAAAGGTCAATTAAATGCAATGTAAACGCTCTTGTTTGACATCAACAACCTTCTCTTGTGAACTTTGAGGAGTAATCTCAGTAGGGTTGAACTGTCAGTCTCGCTTTTATAAGGAGGCTCATCCTTAGTCGTTGCTCGCAAATTATCATGATCCCTTTCTCCACTTTTGGGGATTATAACTAATATAGAAGGGAAAAACCAGATTTTTAGCAAGTTTAACAAAAACTCAACCTATTTGAAAAAAGGGGGAAAAAGCATCTGCATTCATGGTTCAGAACAGAAGAAACTTTTGTTCAGATGGAAATATTGAAATGCATGGGAATTTGGGTGTTATCCGCATCCTAGCTCATTCAAATTTAGGTTGCTTGCAAATTGCTGATTATAAATACGCGTATGGGCTCATTGTGTTGTCGTCTCATATTGATGTGAAGTGTGAACTTTGGATGTGCATCAGACATCCTGCATTTGTGATATATTCTTGGTTATATCTTCTGTTAAAGGTGTGCAGAATTGGGTTTACTTTCAGTGTTCAACTTTTGAAAAGAAGTGATAGAAACATTACTTTGACTTGTTCATGTTTGTTCCTTCTGTTAATATGCTCCATTACCATCTGTCCATTGTTCAGAAACTTGTGGCTTCCCTTCACAATGGTCAGAATATCCTCATTGCCTTAAAGTCATTGAGCTTCATTGCTCGTTGTTCCATTTCTACATTTGAAGAGCAGGCAGAAGAAATCTCGTCTTGCATCATAGAGAAGATCTTTTCAGTAATATTTCTTTCATAAATTGAATATTGTGATGCGGCACTTAAACATATTAAATTATGCTTGCTTTTAAACCATTTCTTGTCCATTTTAAAGGTCCGGTTAGATGATTCATCCACTTCATCTGATGAAAACTGCAAATCAGAGGCTTCATTCGACTGCCAAGCTAAGGTTAGGATTACTTCATTACTCAGCAGTGGTTAGTTTAACATAAAATATATAATTTTTGAATTGATTTCGTTGGAAGTTTTAATGTCCCATGTGAACTACGTAGTTGCCGTCTGAAATGCAGAGTAGGCTATATGTAAGGAACAACAAGAGCTAAAACTTATGGTCTGAACTCTAGGAAATAGTTTTTATACTTCTATGTGCCTCATCTGCAACTGTTCGTGCTTGAAGCATGGAGTCTGTGTAAATCCTGATAACCAGGGGAACCACACCATGTGCAGGAAAAAAGAAAAAGAAGAACAACTGATAACTGGGGATGATAACTTTTGAACTCGTGAATCACTTGGTCAGACGACTCTGTGCTCTTTGATCACTTGGTTCAAACAATATAATTGATTGGTCAATTTTCTCTCTGTGCTCTGCTTGGCTTCCATGCCAAGCCAATAAAAAAAAAAAAAACCCAGAAGCTCAAGCTTGTGACTTGAGGTTTAAGAAATAGTTCTACGCTTAAGCTATAGAGTAGGTGAAGCTGTTGAGTGAAAGGAATGTCAATCCGGAGAATAATTGTGGTATTACCCTTGCGCTGCAAGGTGGATGGGAGACTTTCTTGTTATCGGCCTGCACTTGCTGAGTGAGTCCCCTTTGCGAGTAGGCTAGCAGGCCTTACTGGTTAGTTTTCTGTGGAGAACTGCTGGATATATCTTAGGAGATTATACTTTGATGTGGTCAACCCACTGGAAGTCAGCAGGTTTTGGGTAAAACGAGTTATGTACAGGAACATTATGCTTAGTTTTCCACTTGCACGGAGACTTGAGAGAGTTTCAACATAGAGGGGAGAAGCGGAAGAGATTGTTGGGAGTAGTATGAAGTGTGAGCAGTCACCTCTCTTGTCCTTTGTTGTACTTCTTTTCAAGTCTACGATATATAGATTCTTGCCTCCTGTAGTTGAGTTTCAAGCCATCCGGCTTGTTTATGCTTAATAATTAAGAGTAATGTGTAGTTCTTGTATGCTTGTACCTAACTTGAGCTGGAATACCTCTTTCTTATCGACTTGTTCTTCCCTCGTTTTGATTTTATCAGGATCTTTTTTTAGTTGGTATAGAGATGCCTGTTGCGTGTCTTTAATGCCTAACTTTTGCAGATTTATGGTGTCAAAACACTTGTCAAGGGCTTTCTTCTCAATAAAGTTATGCTCGAGCCACAAGCAATCTCTCATCTTTTGGACATGTTGTTCAAACTTTTGCAGAATGGTGGATTTAGTGATGGCTCTGCTAGATGGTATGAAAAGTATGGATGCATTCTGGGAAGTCTTCCTTTTGGATCTTTACCTTATCTTCTTTAAAATGGGTGCATGGAATTTCTTTATTTATCACAAGCAAACTTAAATGTAGTTTCAATACCAGTTATGTTTTTATCGTCTTGTGTAAGAGATAGGAACCAACTGTTTTTTGTACTACAAAATGTAAAGCATATGAGGAGACCAACTGCATGACCGTGAAAGTTATTCCTGCCATTTTTTTTATTTTTATTACTGCAGTGAGAATGATAAAGCACATTTCAGATTAGCTGCTGCAAAATCAGTTTTGTGTATCTCTCAAAGATGGGATGTACATGTTGCGGCTGAACTGTTTGCCACAACTGTTCTGATAGCGAAGGTAATGGGATCTTTATAGCGCCATCAACATGTGTTGTGTTCTGAGCTTTGTTTGTTTGTTTGTTTTTGTTTTTGTTTTTTTGTTTTTTTTTTTTGGAGTATGTTTGGTATATTTTGAACACAGTACACGTACAGATGTTTTTTCAGGTAATGGGATATTTGTAGCGCTATCAACATGTGTTGTGGTCTGAGCTTTGTTTGTTTGTTTTTTTTGGGAGCACGTTTGGTATATTTTGAACACTTGCACGTACAGATGTTTTTTCTTTCCTTTTTAATTACGCTTCCAAAGAATGAGCATTTATACCATTTAATTAATGTCATCTTTGCCATCTGTAATGTGCTTGCTTATTCCTAAGGTCCTCCGCCAAAATGTATTTTGCAACGTTTTGCAGTTGTTAGATAGTTCCACGTTGAGCCACTCTTCTTAGATTTTATTGTATAAATTGATGGCAGAATTCATACTTGGCCTTACTTGGACAAGGGAGAACTGTTTAAAGTTTTTGGTTAAGAATAAATTTGGTCAACAAGATTCAAAATTGACTTGTAGAAAATGCCAATAGATTGGTGAGGATAGACATTGATTGCTTTTTAAAAAAGAAAATCGCGAAGGATTTTCCTTTGATCAAGCATTGATTGTTTGTATAGCCTCTTTCAATGAAAGATGGAGAAAAGTGAACAAGGATCCCTGCATTTATTGCTTTCTACTAGAAACCAATACGGGCATAGTCGTTATGCTATAGAATATGGTTATAATGTACTATATGAGGATGACTGAAAAGATGTGTTAGGCTGCTTGATTAATTACATCATTTGACTTGATGGTTCCTGCCTTGGTTACATTTGTATTTGTCTTGTCTATATATCGTGTTTCTTCTGACATCCTCCTTTTTTTTCAATGTAATACTGCAGGATCGTACACCCTTTGTACGAAAAATGTTTCTGGATAAAGTTCACACGTTGTTGTCCAAACGTGCTATTCCTATGAGATATGCATGCGCATTTTCACTGGCTGCGTCTGACTGTCTCAAGGATGTGCAAGATACTGTGGGTCTTTGAATCGCAAGATTGCGTTATTTGTTCTTTTTTCATGCATGGCATCTAAATACTATTCTTACTTGTGTCCCTGTTGGTCAGTCATTTAATTACCTGGGGGAGTTTATCAAAGATTACAGCAGAGCTGCTCGGAACAGGCGGACCTCACAGACAGAGGCAAGATCTACGGTGGATACCCCAGTATATGTAGTAGTATTCTTGCTACATGTGCTTGCACGTGATATTGCTTTTCCTGTCAATGACTGTCCAGATGATGAAGTTAACATTCTGTTTTTCAGGTATTTTTAGTACTCCTTGCCCTCACATCTTTATCAGATTCTTTTATATATATATATTGATTTTCATAATTTAAATGCAGACCACTTGCTTGTATTTTGCACTCATTGCTTACTGCTGAATATGTCGATGGGGACCGTGATTTTGTGAGAAAAACGTTCTTGTATTTAGTATGTATCTTTCGTGCTGTCAAAAGAGCAGAGGATGCCATAGACCCACAGAAAACTCCTGTAAGTTTTTATTTGATATCTGCCTCTGATGGAGCTTTCATGCATACGCTTTCAGTGTTGAAATGCTTCAATGACCTGTTTCTTGTTTGTTAACATGGATGGTGGTTAACATTGCAGAAGCTGCACCTGTTAGCTGATGTAGGACTCACCATATTAGATGCCATTGAACCCAATGTTGTCAACAAGGCTCATGCCTCTGGTTTGGTTTTACTTCCATCATCCCTATACAGAACTAGTGCGCCCCTAAGACTTCCAGAGGTGTGGTTCTGAACTATTGCGTCTAAATGACAAGATATTTAGCCTACCTACTTATATCTTTCTCTTTCATTGGCCTAGCAATCCAAGTACTCTGTCGGATTCGGAACTTATGAAAACTTTGCGAAGCAGCTTGTCAAACCTTTCAGATCCAAATTCAGTCAGGTTAGTCATGTAGCTGTTCCCTGCTGTCAAGTTTGTTCCTCTTGACCTCGGGAGTATTTTAGACGATATCCTTCATATCATCATATGTTCGTTCCAGCATTCTACTTTTGACACTAGCAGTCGTCAAAAGGTTTGCCATAAGGTTCGAAAGGATACTGCCCAATCCAACTTATCGGAGAACAGTGTTGTTGAGTTGAAGGCATGCAGCCAAGCCGAGTCCTTGACAAATAAAAGTCACACTGACAGTAACATGAACTTGATGGAAACTACAACTGCTTTGGTGGTTCGCACGAAGGCAAGACATGCTGTGATCTCTCCTGCATCCCCTGCCCCACTGGGCTTGCCAGAGAGCATAACCATATCTGAGAAAGATGAACCCACGGCTGTTGCAAGGAAAGCTCAACTAATACTTCTTGACTCAGTGGATTCAGAAGTCTCTGAAGTGGAATCAGAGGTTCTAACTCAGGGGGATGGATTAATGCTCATAACATCTGGAAAGGAAGTGAAGAAAAGAAAAGATAGTTGTTCATCCTCTGAAATTCTGGATCTTCGTAAAACCAAGTTAAGGAACACTGACAGGGAGAAGGTATGTAATACAGTTGCTATGTGGTACTGATGTCTTGATATCAAACTATTAACTGATCTTAATATTGCTACAGGTGCCAGCTGTTTCATTTTCGCAGCAGTCGTAAGTTTTTCCCCCTTTTTTTAATTTACACAAATGTTACTGTTTCATCCTTTTGGACCTTTCTTCTCTGTTTTGCATTATGTGGTTATTGTGATACCTTATTTTCAAAGTAAATGTGGAGTTGTATTGTTAGATGCGTTCCACATACTACAACAGAATAGCTATAAGCATAGCCTTCATAATTCATTAGGTGTAATGAAATGGAAAATAAGGGAAGTATACAGTAGAATTACAGGATGAGAATATGATATGCAAATGAAAGTTTCTAACAGTAATAAACTTTGTTCTTATCACTAAAGACGTGCTGGAAAGAAGGGAATGACAGGGTATATATAGGGGATGAGAATGAGGTGCAGTCAGTGTCTTGTACATGTATGATACGACAGGATGATTGGGATTGATGTACCAAGATCTTGAATTCCTTGATGTTGTCTAATTGAAAATTGTGTTTGCCGACATTGCCCTGTTTTGACCTCTAAGAGGTCACTTTCTTTGAGGCTTAGCCTCCTTACCTAAAATTAGTTGGACTGAAATTTACTCCTGCAAGAAGTTCGAACATATAACTATATTCGAGCTTGAAACAGGGAATCCTGCAGTGATCCTGGACTACTTTGTTCTCTTGAGAGCCTTAGCGAATCTATTGTTCCTTTGCAAGTCAATGCCAGCGTACAAAGAGCATCCCCGAGCAAGGCAAATGTTTTTATTGATAGAACCAACATGCTAACAGGTATTTCTGTATTTTGAATTACATATCTTGTTGTTTGTTATTGTATTTGGGGATAGTTGGTTGCTTCAAATTGATTTTTCACATTCTTTCTAGATACAACTGTGATACTGACCATGAAAAACACCGTACCCTCATTCAGGAGCTCCACCTGATGCTAATTTTTGCTTTTTGTGGATGTTCCCATAGTTATAGCATTTCTATCATGCATTGATTTCTTGGCCTCCCTCCCTTGCAGCCTCACTAATTATTCCTTGCTTTCATGTTTAATCTTCTATCAACGCATGAGGCGCTCTTGTTTACATTTGTGATGGGATGCTTTTGAATTGCTGTGACTGGGTTGTTATTTTTGGTTTAGTTACTCATTCGAAGGTTCCAGGCCAGCAAAAAGAGAATCGTGCAAAAGGGCTTAAAGATTCCAAGAAACCATTAGCAGTTCTAGTTGATGATGGAAACAAGTCCGGAGTGAGTAGACTACTCCATTATTTTCCTACTGTGCTGCAATTTATTAGCAGTTCTCCTGTGATGCTCTATGTTTCGATGTTATCAATGCTGCTAGGTTTTAAATCTCTGCACGAGCGAAAATCTGAATACTTTATTATGAAGCTTTGATGTTTAAACCCCCACTCTTGCTTCATTGAGTTGTTAGAAAAAGAATGTCATTAGTGCAAATACTTTGCGAAGCCCTTATTTTGTTTTGTGAAGACAACCATGACTTCGGTAGAAGTTCACATTTTCTTCTTCTATACTTTAGCTGACTGCTTTCATATTGCAGATTGCCTTCAGAACAAGAAGACGGAAAGCTTAACTCATATTTGGCTCCAGTATCTCGTGGAGCTGTTAATGACGGGTTCAGTCGCACAGTCTTGAATCAGGCACGTTGCTGAAATGTATACTGTATACAAACTCTGTTAACTTGGATACGATCCTAGCAGTAGGGACTTCTGTGCAGCGAATATGGAAAACTCATGAAATGTCATTTGTAGATATCGTTATTGAGACAGTAGTCAAGACTCACAACAAGCCTTCCACATGGAAAAATCTGTTATTCAGTTCTGTTATATTGCTGCTATGTTGCACAACAGAATTTCGATGGCTACCGCTTACCACTTTTGTGTTGAACTGGTAGGTGATGCCAGTATGCTTTTGTTGTCTCGAATATCTTGAATTTTGATCCCTTTACTGATATGAACAACCATGACCATTTATACTTATTTAAACCATAAAGTTAATATGTTAATTTTTTTTTTGTTTTTTTTATCTGTCGTTTAGATTAAATCATGCAAATTAAGAAATCATAATGATTAATCTTAATTACCTAAGAAAATTTCATTTTCATTTTTATTAATGATACTCCTTTTAATGATTGTTGCATTCATTTAAAGTTTTATTGACATTAAAAATTGTGGTGTCCTTAAAAGGCACTTGCACATTTTTCAACAAATGTACTCATTTTTTCGTTGAATCTTTTGTCACTTCATTACTCCAACTATATTTTGGCTCCAAAATTTTGGTATTTTCAAAAATAAACTTTGGCTTTTACTCTATATTAAATTCTTTTCCCTCCTAAATTTTATTTTATAAGTAATCCCAAACATTAGGTTTGCAAATCAATTCATAAACTCTAGTCATGATGAGAATTCAAGACTTCGATTTGAATCTAATGTCAAGGTTCGAAGAAGTTCCAAACAGTAATCTTGAGTTAGATAATCGAATTGACTTGAATATCCATCAAGAGAGGATGAAGAAATCTCAAACCAAGATGCAGAGTTATTCCAGAATGGAATTCACTTGAATATTCCATCAAGGGAAGATAAAGAATTCTCAAACCAACACGGAGAGTTGTTTGAGACTAGAATCGACTTGAATATTCCATGGGAGAATTATGAAAAAGTTCCATCATACACCAATGAAGGTAATGTGTTCTGTACTTCCATTAATATTATTTTGGTTCTATATATAGTATATGTCTTTCTCGATTTTCTGCTTAATGTGTCCAACCACACTCAATACGGGGATTGATATAAAAGCACAATCATGCACCAATAGTGTACTGTTTTAGAATGGAACAAAATGACTCGTTAAACATGTAACAAGACATGGATTTCTTTTTTTTTTTTAATGAAATAACAGGATATGGATGTTTGTTTAAAATCTGTTTGAAACTGTATGTTAATAATAGTGTGAAAATTCGTAAACAAACAAGAATATAGAGTATTTGTTTAACAAGATATGGAATATGTGTTATCGTGTCAAAATTTATGTTTATTCAAATTTACTACACGTTAATCTATAATTTTATACTCCCTTTGTACTCAAAATTTACATTTAATTTTTGTACTGTTATGGATACTGATTATAAAAATTCATCGTTTTTTGTAACTTTTATAGGTGACATAGAGTTTGATCTCTCACAGGAAAAAATGCATGTGAAAAAACTCATGATCATGAGTAATACGCAACGTCATGCTATCTATATTGCTCTATTGAAAAGAAGTGTTGGAGGGAAATGGCAAAAGAGTTCAACGAAGATTGTTGCGACGATGATGTTCGATGTCTCAATTCGAATAGTTTAACGTATTTGGAAGTAAGGAAGAAGCACCTCGAGTCAAGGATTGATGGACGTGTCTCGTAGAAAGACAAAAAATTATGGCCGCAAGAGAATTGAAGTAAATCCAGAGCTTATATGTGAAGTACCTTTGCATAGAAGAACAACACTTGCTTCTGTTATCATGTGCCTTGAATATTAGCAAGACGAAATTATACAGACGCTTCAAGTCAGGTATTTTTAAGCGCCATACAAATGCGATCAAACCATTCTTGAAGGAGGAAAACAAGAAATCAAGACTAAGGTTCTGTTTGTCCATGCTCGAGAGAGATAGTATGGCAAGTGATCCAACATTCATCAATATGTACAACAGGGTACATATTGATGAGAAGTGGTTTTATTTGGCAAAACAATCAGAGAATTACTATTTACTTCTGGATGAAGAAGAACCCTCGCGCGCGTGTAAGAGCAACAATTTTATAGGAAAAAAGTGATATTTCTGACTGTTATAACACGTCCGAGGTTTGATGCGCAAGGAAATGAGGTATTCTCTGGAAAAATAGGTGTGTTTCCCTTTGTTACGAAGGCACCAGCAAAAAGATCAGGTGCAAATCGTGCCGTCGGAACGCTAGAGACAGAGGTGATCACCTCAGTTGGCAAAGACCTTATAAGATTATTTTTGATTGAAAAGGTGTTGCCATATCTAGTCGCGCTATGTGGCCAAGTGATGAAAGGACTATATTTGTGTAACAAGACAATACAAGGACTCATGTTGACACAATTTGTCCGAGCTGCATCTCAAGAAAGTTTCGGCATTTACTTGATGTGCCAACCTGCAAACTCTCCTGATTTGAATGTCTTGGACCTTGGTTTTTTCAATGCTATTCAATCTTTACAATACAAACAGGCCCCAAAAAATATAGATGATCTTATAAGGGCAGTCGAGGATGCACTTCAAGCATTCTCGACTGTAAAATCCAATCATATATTTCTGACGTTACGACTATGCATGATTGAGATTATGAAAGCATATGGTTCTAATAGATACAAGATTCAACATATCCAAAAAACTTCTTTGAAGAGGGATGGAAAACTACCTTCCCAGTTGAAATGTGATGCACAACTAGTGCAAAATGTAATGAATCACCTAGATTTATCCTAGATGGATTGTAATCTTCTTTCTTTCTTTTTTTTTCTTCGAATGAAACTTGTAAATATCAATAATTTCTCTGCTGAACTTTTTTGTTCCAAGTATCATGTGACATCATTCCGTTTTTGTTTTTTTTCAAGTATACGACTTGAGTGGATTAAAACCACAAAAAAAAAAAAAAAAAAGCATGAAAAGCTCTGTACTCCTGCAGGGCATACAGATGCTGCATAATTTTATTTTGCTCATTTGAATGGAAAACTCATCAGAAAGGACCTCATATGACACCGGTGACATGGCATCAATAATAAAAACATGTGAAATTCAATTCATATTTGAGTGTTGCTTTCTACCATTGCAAACACATGACGATCAAATGAAATTACTAATAAAATCGGGGCAAATAAATATGTAAGATAGAACGAATAACTTGATCTTTCTTCTCTTGAAACGAGAGCTCTCCTTCATCGTCCCGTATCTTGTTTGATAGATTCAAGTCGATGTCCAACACAATTTTCTTCAGACTCTTTTTCAGAAGCATCTTTCTTCTCAGGACTCTCACAAGATTTCATTGAGTAAAATAAATGAGTTAAGTTGTGAAAAGTATTATATAACTAGTGATTTTTTCTCTTCATTAACGGTAATAATGGAGTGCAAAAAAATGAAAAGATTGAATTGTCTTGGACTTTGCATCTTAGGAGTATTGTGTCCCACAAAATTTAATTGTTGTAAAATGTAATTGTATTGAATAAGATAAAAAGTAAAAAATAATAAATATAAATAAAATTGACAAGAAAATTTAATTTTTGTATAAATTATCTCAAATAATGAATAATTTGGAATTTCATTCGACTTAAAAAATGACTGATAAAATGAAACTGATGGAATAAAATAGATTAAATGTAATCTTATAAGATACTTAATCTTCTAAAATCATGATGATTGTTGTACAATGTTATTGAATTTATCATGACAAATTCTAATATTATTTCGGGATCAACAAAAACAAAATAAAATATAACCAACCCATATAATCTTAGCCATCCTACAACAGTGATATTGTTATCTAATATCAAAAATTATTTATTATTAAATCAATTATTTGTTTTGATACAGATGTAGAAATGTAAATCTATCGATCGAATTCTACTTGAGAGAGAATGTAAACACAGCCAAGCAACTCATAAAATCACATTCTACTCTACTGAATACTGATCACTTTCTTCTGGTCAGACGAAGATTTGACTTCCGCTCCACCGAACACCGGCGTCATCGTCTCTGCTCCGATGAGAACCGACGATCCAATCTCTCGTCGAATCGTTCGCGCCTTCATCGACTTCCTCGGCTCCGGTTCGATTCCCTCCGATTTCGATTCTGTTCTGCTCTTCAAATTGAAGCTTGATTGATTGCTGCAGCCATTGCATTCGCTTGCTTTTTTATTGATTAGCATCATGTTTCGGAGTTCGTTTTGGTTGTCTTACTATTGATTTAGTAATGTTAGGGTTTAGGATTAGGTTTAGGCTTGGTGTTGATTGTGCGTGATGACGTGATTCGTGATTGCACTCGATTGATTGCTCGTGTTTCGGTTGGACTCGAGGGAATTGGTAGGATGTGCGGATCAGGATGAAAGAGAAGAGGAGACGAATTGAGGAATAGGATTAGTGTTAATGATCGAATAATGAAAACGAAGAGATGGAGCAATAAAGCATGATAGATGCGAATGAACGATAGGTGCTATGGCTGATCAAATCGATGTTTAGAGGAAAGGGTTATGGACACTTGTTACTTGTAATTCATGTTGGTACTTGGTAGGATGCCTCCGCTCTGTATAGTTGGTTGTTTGATGAGCTTAGTGGTGTTTGCAAGTTAATGGCACTAATGCTTTTGTGTCTCACATGCAATGGGAAGGGAAATGAAATAGAAATTTAGGATTTGATTCCGATATCATGGAGGATGTTACACAATAGAGAGAGGAATGATGTGGTTGTATCTGTATAGCAGATCATGTGATGTGATAAAGGTTTTGTTTGCTGTTTTTGTATATATCATGATAGAGAGTCTTAGGAGTGGTTTCTGATGCTCTTGTAGGGGAAGTACGAATGTATGTTCTCTGACTCAATGTTGAGAAACATGTTTTTCTCAGCTTTTAAAGATGGTAGGAACTTTGTGTTGCATAAATAGTTCGGAGTGGCTGACTGAACTGATTATTAAACATTCAAACGAGTCTTGGTACCAAGCATTACGAGGCAGTGTATGATTTTTTTTTTTTGGGTTTTTGACGCTTGAACAGTTGATACTAGACCCGATGTCGATGTTGAAGCTCTTGAGGTCGCGAAAGACTGCCTAAGAGAAGTATTTAGATTGGATCAATGCATTGGTGATGATCTACCAGAGCCCAATCTTCTGGTCAACGCTGTAACTTCACAACAAGTGAAGCAAACTGGTGACGTAAAAGGTCATAGGGAAGAAGCGAATGCTGCATCTGCGCAAAACTTCAAGGATGTTGACACTTCTAAAAAGTCCAACTTTCAGGTTTGCCCAAACCTTGGCCGATGGTACATCTTTAGTAGTATGTTTGTTTCTAGTACTGTACTGTATGAGTTTCTAAATTTTACCTCAGTGTTTCTTGATCTGCTCAAGTAGCCGACACAGTGGCATAGCTCCTAATAAAGCTCCTTCTAGCTCATTATTTCCTACATGCCAGTAGATGTTACAGTCTTACAGAGTCTTCTTTTATCTATCTGCCCCTCCTTTCATTGTCCTGTTGTCATACGTTAGGTGGCTTTGCTGATAGCCTGAAAATGAAAACTAGATCTATGGCATGCTGACTTCAACCCATCTCTTTTTCCTTCTTTTTTCCTTTTCCTTCCTTATGTTGTAAGTGTTTTAAGCGTTCAATTTTCTTCAACTTGATTAGGATAATGTTCGGACGAGAGAAGATTTTGATCCAGGTATGGTTTCTTGTTTTTTCACCCCTTTCTCTATTTGTGAGTTTGTTTTTGCGGTCTTAGGTATTGGGGCCTGATGGTGAAATGTTTTTTTTAATCATGTAAAAGTAGGGGTCAAATGAGCAATCCTTCACTGGATGAATACTAATAGTCCATACAGTACGTGCACTTGATTTGAAATTGGCGTTATCTTTTTTTCCTTTATGGTGTAGTGATCTGTTTTATTCCTTGATGTGGTGTCTAGATCTGAGATTAGGCTTATGTTTTATTTCATCAACGTCCATCCAACAAAAGCAAGCCAAAACATCTCCGTCGAATGCTTTAACCCACCAGATGAGGTCGCCCACATGGTACAACTATGTAAAGTGCCCTCACTAAGACGCCTTTCACTGCATTGACTCTCATGTCAGGTTCAGAAATGACTAGTGCAATTTAAATTTGCGCTATAACAGACAAACTTGAGTACATCCACCATTATCTGATTTCCTGATCCTTTTCGTGAACTATGAATCTCTGTTACAACGCAGTCAAGGTCGACGTTAGCTTTGCCATCATGATCCCATTTGCTAGGCACTTACGCAGACCACTTCTTTGTAGATTGAAGTAACCTATAAACTTAATCTACTCACTACTTGATATTTCCTTTTCCGTCTTAATTGTAAAGCTGTTCATTCTATAGCTGGTACTAGTAAGCCACAGCTGTAACTACTTGTAATTGTTGATATCTCAGGAGTTTCTAAAGATGAAATCTTTAGCCGATTTATAGCTGCGTTGGAGAAAATTCCGGTTCCCAGGACAGTACAAGTTGGATACGACGATCATGCACTATTGGATAGAGCCATACATTTATTCGAGGATGCTGAGCGTGTACGGCCTACTAGTTTTAGCCTCAATAGCGCTTTGACTTTGATTTTACATATATCTTCCAATTAAATCTGTCCTCATGTGAGCTACTGGCATGCATGGATATTACCCTAATCTTATTTGAGAATCATAACCCACTGCATTAAGCTTTGGATAGGTTGTGGCTGTTATATAATCCATGGAAACACTCTGCCTTCCACGTTAGCAGGTGCCGAAGCCTTTAAACTTAATCTGTGTCTTCGGTTTTTTTCTAGGTGCCGAAACATATCAAAGCTTGAAAAACTTTTTTTAACTATACCGTTTAGGTCCTTGGAAAGACAGAAATTCCTTGCTGAAATGGAAAAGAGGGAGCAAAGGAGATAAGTTGAGCAAATTAAATGTGGCCAGCTGTTAGTTCATGGTTTCAACTAGGTTAGACGCCCTTTTGGCTCAAGTAGTCACAGCTGCACAGTTTTTTTTTTTTTTATAGTTTTTTTTAGGATTCAAGTTAGATGTGGCTTAAACAATCTTGATTTTCTGACACGAGGTACCTATGGAAAGATGTTTCCCGTGCATTGGAAGATGTTGATTGTACATGGAACCATGGGGGGTAATTGATCCCAATATCGATCATTTGCATCTTTTTGCTGAATTCTGAAAGATGCCCTTGAGGATTAAGCTCGAATTTTCTTTCCCCAGCTCTTTTTCCTGGGGATTTTTGTCATTATAATCCTAAAAAATATTCATTCATTCATTCATTTTATTTATTTTTTATGCAGGAGATTGAGTCCTCTGGATGCAAGACATTTGATTATAACGGTCTTGCTGAGGCTCTGAAGAAGCTAGGTAACTTTCCGTTTATTTTGTGGCCGGTTAGTGTCATATCCATCATGTTTGGTGCTTACTCTATGATTTGATTTTCAAAATTTTCCTGGAATTCCTTCATATTTTGTAATGAATGATCCTCTGTACGGATTATGTTCTAGAAACTATTAAAATTTCTAGGACCCAACTTCATTCAGTTACAAGATAGTCATTGTGGGGGACTCTGTTAGCCAATTTCACCAGATTCCCTTTTTTCTAAAATAATAATGTCTTGTAGGATGTCTCTTATCATTCCTAGACCTCATGGTGTTTTCTCATAGTTTCTTTTAGCTGAACTTCTTTCTTAGTGTGTGTCTGTCCACCGAATCACCCATGCTTTTTGAGTTCCTTTACTTTTCCTTTTTTGAATAATACTCTGGTCATCCATGATAAGATCGTCTTTTCACTTATGCTTGTTGACAGGAAACAAGGCCATGCAATCAGAGTTGTATGTTGATGCAATTGAACGATATACTTGTGCTATTACACTCAGGGAGAACAATGCCGTTTTCTATTGCAACAGGTTCATTATTATGAAAGTTCATAAGTTTTATATTCTTGTTTGACAATCGTCTCCTCTAAGAACCACCTGCTTTGTGTCTTGGTTCTCGTTCTCGGTAATGCTTTGATGTCATTGAGCTCCTTAATAGGAAAAGTGAAGTTTCTATCTATCCTAACTTTAAGAATAAGAAAAAGGAAAAAAGAAACCTGTAAGAGACTGTCAATGTAAGAGACTGCCTAACATCTGTCTAATGAGATTCTTCTTCAGGGCAGCAGCCTATACTCATCTGCAGAAATATAAGGATGCAATAAGTGACTGTCTCAAAGCCATCGAGATTGATCCAAATTATAGCAAGGCATACAGTCGATTGGGACATGCATATTTTGCAGAGGGAAATTATAGTGATGCTATCAATAAAGGTTTCGTGAAAGGTGCCTTCCCTCCCTCCCTATTCTCATCCTTGTCTCCATCCACGCTCTCGCATTCGCCCCTTCTATATTTATCTGAATCTTACCTACGTATCCCGTCCAAAAGAGACTCCCGTACAGAGTGAGTCATGCGAGAGAAAATTTTTATGCTACCTTATCTCACAAAACAAGAGATTTTTTTCATTGATTCAGCATGCAATCAGGATACCCATGACAACGGTGTCTGTTCTATGGGTTAAGCTCGTCCTCTTAAATTGTCGGAATTTATTAAAGCATTTTTCTTCTTGACGTCTGTTTTTTTATTAATTTTACAGGTTCAAGTTTTGTCATATAACTATTGGCTAGTGAGGAGGTCATTAGATAAACTTGTCTGTATGCCCCTTATCTAGCAAAGTGTACAGACGCAGCAATAAGAGTCTGCACCTTACTAAAGTATAGGGCATCCATTTGATTAGAGCAAACAATGAGTATATGTGCTAAGGTTGCATCTTTTTTCTATTTAGTTTGGTGAATGAGAAGGCAGACTCTTCTAGTTGTGAGAGATGGGTAGAGGGTGTGTGTCACGCTACTTAGAAACTCTCCCTTTGAACTAAGAGCTTCTAAATCTCGCCCATCTGCGTATAGGACCTTCGTTGCATAATGTTGTACTGTCTTCTGCAGCACTACAACTGGATCCTACAAATGATACAGTCAAAGAGAATTTAAAGGTATCTGTTGTGTTTTCGACACTATTGTCTGTTTCACCGCTTTCCTCTCTAATATTTGTGTTGTCAACTTGACTTTTAGATTGCTGTCCAAAAGTTGAAGGAACTTTTTGAGAGACATCAGGTTTGCGAGTTCTCCTTAAATAAGTTTCTTAATCTCAATGATCAGAAAGAATCCCGTGGATCCAATAGTTCTGTGTTTTTGGGTTGTACAGCTTTTTAAGTTTTTGCCCCCCCCCCCCCCCCCCCCCCCTCCCCCCCAGAATGGACGTCCAGGTCCATCTAGTGGTTTCAATCAGGGCTCCAGAAATCACGCTACTGGTGGATCCCAGGCAGCACCGTCTCCATCTCCATCGTTTACGTTCAATGTAAATTCCTTTCCTACCAATGTCGGCAACATGTTCACGAACATGTTTCCCAATCCACACCAAGGGCAGGATGCTCACAGCAGAGAAGCTGCAAACAACCACGAGGATAGAACACCTCCAACATACACATCGGCGCCATTTGATGCAGGCTCGATACCTGCTAATCTTGCTAGCATGTTCGCGAACTTCCCTGGCCGGGCATCTCAGGGACACAATTATCATGACCAACCTCAGGCAGGCAGCGACTCGACTGGATACAATGATCCAGGAATAAACCTTGGCGGCAATATCAATGTCAACATTGCTGAGCAAATGCCAGAAGAAGTAATGGGAACTTTGAGATCTGTGTTGGGAATGTTCCAAGGCGTACAGGAAAGGGAGCCACAAGGAAACCAGCACCGACGATCCCATTCAAGCTAAAGTCTGAGAATGTGGTGCCAAGATTTCCCTAGCGCTTGTGTGCAATGCCTTTACCATGTGGGAACCTTTTTGAGAAAGCAATGTATAGCTGAAACCTTGTTATCCAGTTTCAGGTTTTGTTTTCAGAAAAACCGTGGTGATTCTGATAATGAGACATATAGCGAAGTTCTTTTGTGTACGAGTGAAATTGGCAGTGGTTGTACAATTGGAGACTCGAAGAGCTAGTTCATCCTTGCTCTGGACTCTGTCCCATATTACTTGTAACGAAGTTTTGGCAGCAAGTCATTTTTAGGAGTATATGCTTCTTCAGCACAAGACTACACGACATAAATAGAACAGCACGACAGTTGTGTCCAATCAGACCGTTGCATGTTTGAGGCAAAGATGGTAATATTCTGCTTGGATTAAATCCACTGCAATGAAAAGTGGCACCATGACACCTCACTGAAGAAAGATACCCGAATGCAGAAGCAAGAGGTAGAACGAAATATTTCACTGCCCAAAAGGCCGCTCCGAGGAGCTACCTAGACCTTAAATCTAATGTACAGTACTTCAACGTATATCTTCTGCTTTCTTCTCTAAATCCTAGATCTAATTACACAACTACTAACCTAGCCAAATTGATCTGTTACATCACGCTAAGCTTTATACCACGAATAACTCACAAGTTACAAAGGCGGACTATTTGCATAAAGAAGAGTGAAGAACAGCTCCACATCCTGTATGTTTGTGATAACCTGGTTGAACCGATTCTCAGCGGGTTCACTTAGAAGTACAGTACCCATCTGAGCAATGCGAGGCAAAAGCTTTGCCAATGGGATTCCTGATAAAGAATTACCGCCTCCAGCCTGATCAGCCATGTCCTTTACAAGTGCATCTACTACTGCCTTCAGCGATACATCAACTACATTCCTGAACTCGGCACTGCAGGGGGAAAAAACCTCAAGAGGCACTATACTACACAAGATGCAGGGAAAAAAAGCATGGAATATGAGACACTTTTTTTTTAAAGTTTCCCGAGGAAAACGTCATCATAACCTAAAGCCCGCTAGAAGGACCATTTGAGCCGGCACCAAAAGCCGATCAACCCCGCTAGAAGGGCCATTTGAGCCGGCACCAAAAGCCGATCAACTGACGAGCTCAACCCAGTAGGCAACATAAGCACTCAATGGGTTCCAGAACTTGATACAATAGAGATGCATCATTTCCAGGACAATGAAAATGCTAGAAAAGATTTCCCGTCTTCAAAGAGAAAATATGGTCATGTTCCACAGGCATACATTCCATCTCGGAAAATTCCTCAAACAAAACCATTAATTGAGCAAGGATGCTACATGCATATCCTATTATTCTTGGCAAAATGACAAGGATATCTACATCTGAATGATATAGATTAATTTTCATACCTTGATAAAACAGCTCTGGTCTCCACCATGAGTCTTTGGAATCGGGATACATCACCCTCATCACCCAAGTACGTAGAAGCATCACCAGGCATCAGGTATTCTACCCAATGATAAGGCTTCCCCATGCTAATGAAGGTGTCAAGTATTTCCACTATAGTATCATGAAGTATAGAAACGTCGAACACATCACGCAGCTGCTTGCTGCAGGAAAAGATCAAATCCATCAATCCACCATGCGTGACATACGAATTACTGTAACTAAATAAATGACTTACAATGTATATACATTGATGCACCATTTTGCCACTTATTACACATAAAAATTTGCAGAGTCGTCATTTTGAAACAAAATTAGGCCACTGCCTAGGGTTCAAGCATGACAGCAGACATCTACAACAGTTCAATAGCGAGATGAATTTCTTTAACAAACCTTTTTAAACAATCTGTAGCAGCAGCCTGCATGTTATAAATCAATGAAGGTAAACCCGAACTGGCTAAATAATCAGCACTTGCCAAGAATTTCTGCTCATCCTCAGTGTCAATGAAATTTCCTTCCTCCTACAAAATAATACGATGGCATGTTGGTTTAACACTCATCATACCACTAGAAAAATTAATGCACTTGGCATAAAAAATTGAAAGGTCAAATGAAGATATCCTACTAATTGCCTCAAACGGTGACCAAAAAAGCAACCAACTCCTCCGAAAACCCATGTAAGTATACATGAAAATCTGAAGTACACCATGTGTTGGGTATGCAACCTATCTTAACTTGTATTGAGCAGCTTCACCAGTTGACTATTCATTAAGCTTTTCACGTCTTGATCTATTAATACGTATCAGGGCCATTAAGACAACATTGGACCAGCAATAACAACATAGGTCTAACAGGGAAAAATCAGAAGTACACATATAAGCCAATTAACTCTTACAAGCAAGTAAGAGCTCTCAAGACCTCTGGCTGTATCAATATATAGATGCCTTCCCAATATGTTCACTTGTACTCTAACATATAAGCTCAGGATCGTCATTGACCACAACGACAACACCACTCTTGTAAAGCCTGGAAAATTAAGCAACAGTGTAATAACGCAAATTATTAACTGATGGAATACAAATGAAATAATCCACTATAAACATTACGCAGGGCAGACTTTAAAGAAAGATTACATACTTAATATCTTGAGCATGTTCCATAATTCAAGTTTCACTGAGGAAGTCAGAGAATTTGGCTGACCCTTCCCCTGCTGCAACCTCTCTGTCAATAGCGAAAGGTCCAAATCCTGAGCCACTCTACGGCTCAAGTAGTTCATTGCGTGAGGCAGCGTAGTTGAGTCTGCTATTCTTTGGATGGTCATGAAGTGCTCTTGCATTCTGTCAATTTCCAACAACAATGCAACCGCTCAAGGAACTTTTCGCCAAGATTGAACATTGAAGGGAAAAAGAAATCAGAGTACGCAATAGATCTTAACTGAGCCTTGATGAGTTCCTCATGTTCCTTCTCGCTTACAAGCTCTTTCTCCGCTTCATGGAGCCGTTGTTTATAAGCATTGTATAGCTTATAAAAAGCATAGCCACCGCCTACCACTCCTAATGTAACAAAGAGCTTTCGCTTATGTCTTCTCCAGAAGTCCCTGCACAGCCAAAGACTTATCCCATATCAAATATGCACATATATAATGTCTTTAAAGCTAAAAAGTGCAAGCATCCATCATGTTTGGAACAATTTCAAGGTGACTTGTGATAAGAAGTTGCAATCCATCCTTCAGTGCAACGAGAGAAACAGTGGCAATAAATACCAAGCCCTGACTCTGTGTAGACTTCCAGGATTCAAAGAGAGCCCCCAACTCCCCCGAGTCTAGACTATACCTACCTAATGGGTAAAAAAGTCAAAAACAAGGTGCACAGATACCAAAAAGGAAATGCGCCAAGAGCAGCTTAGAATGCACTGGTGGATTGTCAACTTCTTTATACAGCTCTGTCTTGTCAAGTGCAAGAGAACACACGCCTAGCCGTAGGATACCTATGTCTCATGCACAATCAATTAGAGAGCAACAACTAACAAGCACCATGTTTAACTCCCCCGGACTATATAGGAATTCAAATTTGTAGTTGCATTCGGGGTTGTCGATCACGAGGAAGACAATGAGGACCACAAAATACAGGTCTTAAATCTAAACTTCGATGACCTGAGTAAAATCTCCTATATTTCCCCGGTCAGTTCAATCAAAGCTCTCAATATTGTGTCGTAGCTCGCCTCACTAGTCACTCCACTATTCTAAGAGAAGTTTGTTTCAAATTTAAAAAATATAACTAACTTCTTCCCATAGGATCCCGTTCCTTCACTTCGAAACGCACACCCATCATCCCATCGAGAACAGACTCAAACCTTTGGTAAATAAAAAAAAGGAAAACAACAGTAATGCCAACTTCCAATCGCATCATTAACTCCTTTCCCAATTATAGGCAGTAGGCACAGAAATCTCAAACTCTCAAAAACAATCCAAGTTATTCACTTCACAGTAAACAAACCCTTCGCTCTCGCTCATCGACTAACAATCCTCTTTCTATCAAGCAATATTTCCACTCGCCACAAACTTAGATAACCGTGCACAGTAGAATTCCGCACAAATCACTAAACTACAATTTCGAAGCCAAGTTCATCGAATCCTCACCACATATCTCACTCAGCTATTGCTTCTGCTGCTGCTGCTACAGAATCAACGATTATCTTTCACCGCCGCTCCGCCGCCGCCGAGAGATCTTCGATTTCATCATCCAGCCACGGAGTCGATAGTGCGAAGTCCTCTCTAGTCGAGCAGAGAGGCGATGAGATTTGAGAACAGGGTAAACTCTTATGCTCTGCTTCTCTGGTGTTGAAGAAAGAATCTTATTTAGTGATTATTCTGTTCGTGTTGGGGGAGGTTTTGTTGCAAAATTAGGGTTTTTTTTGGGGGATTTACCCAAAAGACTAGAACATGTTTCTTGCTCAAACAAAAAATCTTTAGATAGATCCGATAGATTGTGGTGATAAATTTTGATGGCATAGGACATTGTATGATTTAATATTATTTTATAAAATCAATAATAAATTAATAACGTCAAATGTGGAGTTGAGGAGTTGATTAATTTTTCTTAAATTTATTTTTTTATATAAAAAATATTAATAAGATTACGTATTTTTTTTTTATAAAAATATCTTCCTCACATCCTATATTTAATAGACGTTTTTTTTCTTTTATCACAAATTAATGACATTAATTATTAGCTTGAAAATATTAGGAGAACTCCGAAAATATACACTCCTTAGCAATTTTTTATTCTAAATAACTCAATCAATGAGATTTTGGTTTTAATTGTCTCATTAATCAAACACCATAGTTTTGAAGGGGTAAAGACTCAAAAGTATATTACTCCCTTCGTTTTATATATTTTATCACATTTTATATTTACACACGTATATTTTGATGTATTTTTTTTCTACTCTAATTCTCAATCACACAAACATTCTCAAATTTGGGATATCCTGAAATGAAAAAATGTTACAAAGCGAATAGGAGGGAGCTAATAATAATTCCCCCAAAACTTTAATACTTTCCAATTATCTAAATAGTTGAATAAAATTTATTCAATTAACAAGTTTTTTATTCAAATAATTATATCAATCAAACAACATACCCTTATAATATGAACACCCTCGAGATGCATTAATAATTCTCTAAAACTTCGTTTCATACGCGGATAGGATAGGATGAGATATATAATAATTATTTACACGGGCATTAATAATCTCATCTCATCAATACCATGTAGACAGATCTCAGACGATGGCCGACATCGTATAGTGACGAACGGGGACGAACAACGAACAACGGTCGACGAGGGTGGTAGGGGTAAGCGTATGGGGTAGTGTTGGGCGGATGATAACGGTTGATAATAATATCGAATTTATATCAAATTAGGTGAAAAAAATAATGACATAAGGGTAAGATGATAGTGAGGGGATTTAAGATTTGATCCCCCAGAAAGGATATAACTAACCAAGAAAACATTTTTGCTACCAAATATAAGATTAACAAAAATGTCTATCCAATTCTCTTCTTATTTTGCGTATCAAAGATGGCCTCAGATTAATGTGAAACATATATGCATGTTGTTTTTATTAGTCATCAACAATAGTGGATGCAGAAACAAGAACATAATCAAGAACCATGTAAAAAGGATAAAGCTTGGACAGAAACAAACAGAAGCAGCACACTCCAGAATCACACACACAGAGAGAACGACAAGACCTATATATACACTACACCCTCTCATCCCTTCTTCATCGACACTCATCCACCGTTGCCGACCTCATAAACACAAACACACAAGCTCAAAATCGAAGACGACGACGAAGAATCATCTATTCAAACCACGACAACGATTCCTCCGATTTCGATCTCGCGCAGATCAGCACAGGTTCGAAATCGTCTCATCGAAATCATCGATGACTTCGAGGTTTTGTTGTTGTGGTGGTGAAATTGTTTGGAATTGAAATTGTTTAGCTACATGCATTGCGTTATTTAATTAGAATCAGGTGGAATTCGTGTGAAATTCGGTGTTGATTTCGAGAGCAGAGGCCAGAGAGCTTGCTTTCATTTTGCCAATTGCATTGCGTTTTTCCTAGATTTGATTTGGAAAGTGGAGTGTAAAAACACGAGGTTAACTTCTAAAATCAAGGAGGAGAGACCATGATCTATTTATATTGTGGCTGGTTTTAACCAAACTTCGATGGGGTTTAGAAACTCTAATATGGAGTGCAAGTGATTCTGGTGAATTTGGCAGGTTATGTGTTCTGTTTAAAGGCGAAAAGCTCTTGCAGTCAATTTCAGTATACCTAATCATTATAAACTTGGGAAAATTTATTTGTGGCCAGCCACATATAAGGTTACGCGTGATTAGACTAGACAGTTGGATTTGATGAATGAATGGTTGGGATAAAAAGTCCATTTCTCTCTCCTCAATTAACTCAAAAATGAGTTTTTGGGAACACAGGAAAACAGGAAATTATATTGATGTTTATTATGTTTAGTTTGGGCGAGGTAGTAGTTGAGAAAACATGAAATTAGGTCTCCTAGATTGGTGTCTTTGACTCTGAAACGAAAATTTAACTGTGTACAACTCAACATGTCAGTGACAACGAGTCCCGTTTAGAGCGAAGTCCTGGAGAGGAGGATGTAGACAACCTAATTTCATAAACAGAGAGATTGCTTCCATAAAAAAAATTGTACACAATGTAAAGACATTCATGATAGAAGTATCATATGCATCGTTAGTTCTCTAAAAAAAATTTATGTTTCCTTCCCCATTGTTGAAGGTAGAGCAAGCATGCATGACGATTGACAAAGACAGGATAGCTATCTGGAAGCATCTTACAGTCGATGAACTTTTTTCGGAGGATAATATTTTTATATTTCCCCTTCTTGCAGATATAAAATGGTACTCTGGTGCAAGCACTTAATTCACTAATTTGTTCTGGATTTTCTAGTGCGCACACAAGATATGAACAATCATATATTTGGACTGCTTGTTCCCCTACTTGTCACCCTTGCTATACAAAACAACAAACGCAGGAAGCGACGAGTGTTGCCCGTCGATGTTGGCGGAGAACCCGGTTATGCTATTAGAAATAGGCGGTTTAGTTCTCCTGTAAAAAGTGCATGGGAGGGTATTGCTACTCTTGCTGAACTATTTGAGCAGTCATGCAAAAAGTATCAAGACAAGCCTCTTCTTGGCACTCGAGAGCTCATTGCTAGGGAGACTGAAATCTCAGAAGGGCAATCCTACGAGAAGCTGCATTTTGGAGAGTATCAGTGGCTGACATATGGTAGGGCATTTGAAGCAGCATGCAATTTTGCTTCTGGGTTGGCACATCTTGGCCATTCAGGGGATGAACGTGTTGCAATCTTTGCCGATACAAGGGAGGAGTGGTTTATCGCGTTGCAGGTGCTTATCATGTACTATAAACTAACGTTTTCCCGGATCAAAGTTCACTTTTGCACATACCATGAACAATTCAAATTGGGCATTTTTTGTCTATACTAAGTGGGACCATTTAATATTTCAAAGCTGTGATTTATTTTCTTATCGCTTTTAATAGTCTTGCATTCTTCGGGGTGGTTTTCTGTAGATAAAACAAACTAACTATTGACTAATCTATTTCCTTATCAGGGTTGTTTTAGGCACAACATCACTGTTGTGACTATATATGCTTCTCTTGGCGAGGAAGCTCTATGCCATTCACTGAATGAGGTCTTTCTCTCTCTCCCTTCCTTATTATCTCGTATTTTATTTGTCATTTATCTGTTTGAAGCTTTGTGTCATTCCCTGCATATGTTTGTTGTCATGAATGGTGACATGTGGTGATATGTTAAAGATAGTACATGTTAGTTTTGTTGCCCTTTACTCGAGGTAATATCCATGAAAGAGCTTTATATCCGGTCAATTATTGTTGATTATTTTGTGTGAAGGGCCAGGAAGATGTAGGCCCTTCAAAGCCATATTACCATTGAAAATTCTCTTTAGATTGCCTGTTTTTTGTAGTGCCTTGCTTGCTTTCTGGACTTGCTTTTCTTGAACCATGCTGTCAGTTCTGACGCCCTTCTGCTATATATACCAGACAGAGGTCACAACGGTGATATGTGGACAGAAAGAATTGAAGAAACTCGTGGATATTAGTGGTCAGCTTGACACTGTAAAACGTGTAATATGTATGGATGATGAGCATTCGCCAAACGTATATTTGGTCGAGGGAAGATGGACAATCACTTCGTTTGTTTCAGTGGAAATGCTTGGCCAAAAGAATCCTGTCAACCCTGAAATGCCTCTTCCAGCTGATATTGCCGTTATAATGTATACAAGTGGCAGTACAGGCTTGCCAAAGGTGGTCATAACTCTCTTTTTAAGTCCCCTCTATATTTTTATTATTCAGAAAGGCATGCCTATTACCTTCATCACTATTTACGACATGTTAATTGATAGTTACAAACTTGAAACTCTAGTTCTTTACATTCCTACAAACCCATGTTCCCATGGATTTGCCACTGCCAGACAAATAGAGAATCTACTTCACTTAGACCCCTTGGTTTTCATAAAGTTAACGAAAAGATATTCCATAACCTGATGCGAAAGTTTGAGACGCTCATTTAAACTGGACAATCTTCAGCATAGACAAATAACCTGATGAGATGGCTAACAATATGAGTAAAGCGAAGTGTTGATGGCATATGAAGTAACGGAATCATGTGTGGCATCTCGTAGCGACCTCCCAATCTATTTGAGGTGGAGACATTGCCTACCTGGTCGAAATTGGTTACCCTAATTTTTTATTTCATTATTTTGATGTTAGATTCTGGTAACTTCATTTGATTATTGTGTTCTTTTGTGTGATCTTGGCACAAGTGTCAATGTTTTAGATTTTGTGCTTTTTTCTCAGAAGCATGGTTTCACGAGTTTCGAAATTATAGTCTCACATTGCTTGCATGATCAAGTTTGTTGAACTAAAGCTTTCTTTATTTCTTAGGAATTCATCTTCAGTATGTTATATTTTTAAATCAATCTTCTATCCTCTATTCTTTTGGTATGATAACCTTATTCATACTTTCCCTTGCATCAATGTTCTGCATTGAGAATTCATAACAAAGAACCGATTTGAGATCACTACTTGAGACTTCAGGAGACATGAAGTTGCTAGTTCGACTAGTGAAACTGTTTTTTTAACAAAGAAAGATTGTGTGGTCTCTTTACATTATGACTTGATAACAATTGTTTCTTTTTTTTTTTCTTTTCTTTTTTCCTGGCCCCTTCCCCCCTTTTATCCATTCCTCTTTTTTGAGATTGTCGTCCAACTTGTGCAGGGTGTGATGATGACCCATGGAAATGTACTTGCTACTCTGTCAGCTGTTATGACCATTGTTCCAGGACTCAATAGTAGGGATGTTTATTTAGCATACTTGCCATTGGCTCATATCCTTGAGCTGGTGGCTGAGGTATTGATTTTTCCATCGCTGCTTCATTTCATTCCCGTTTTGCTCTTAGATTCGTGGTAAATATTTGTTATCTTTCATGTTGCAGAACTTAATGGCTGGTATTGGGTGCAGCATAGGGTATGGATCACCATTGACACTTACCGATACATCAAACAAGATAAAACATGGAACAAAGGGAGATGCCTCTGTGTTGCGACCTACACTGCTAGCTGCTGTGCCAGCTATTCTGGACCGTGTTCGTGATGGCGTCCAAAAGAAGGTTTGTCAGGACAATTAAGATGAATATGATAATATAGGCATGTTGATTCTATCTGTCCGCCAATCCTCCTTGAAAAGTCAGAGGAAAAAGAAAGAAAAGAGGAACTTGCAGATCATAGATTGCCTTCTTTGTTTTCTTTTTCTTTTTTCTCTTTAGATAGCAAGTACTTCTATGCCCCTCTCTAACCCCTGATCTACTTATCTAACAACTTTTTCCATAACCTCGATGGCAGAGGTTTACATATGCGTAAATGCGCACAGGCTTTCTTGTCCGTTTGTGCCTAAAGTAAGGTCTAGAATTGTGAAATTTGTTAATGAAAGATAATGAAATAACCAAACTTGGTAAAATAAGAGAAGTTTGTCCTGTGAGGCTGCGACTTAAAGTTGGCCTGTAAGATTGGCTAAAGAAAGGCTAATTAATATTATGCTATTGGTAATGGTTTCTTTTAATTTTTGCTCAAGTGCTTACTTGAAAAGCTGGAGATTCTGAAAAATGATTCTATTAGCTGGGGTTGTCCAAGTAATAGTTTGATCTGGGTAGAAAGGAAATGAGTTAGGAGATCAGGAATACCTCAAAGAGAATGCTACGCGAATGGTGCGTCCGTGGATATTTTGCATCCAAATGTTCCTAGTAAAGAAACACTGTCAGGCAGTTTCTAGGTTGAATTTGATAATATTTGTGCCTGTGCTAAGCATGAAGAATGTAGTGATTGTTTTTCTGTGACAAACCATGAATGAACCAGTGTAGTTGAGTTTGAGCAAAAGAACTAAAGAAGCAGTTTGAACTTGCACTGCTTACTATAATTCACTATTGAATATTGATGATTGTTATAAAATTATCCGAGCAATCAGGATATGCTAGGGTGGGGTCAGGGATTGCAAAGGAATGCTTTTATTTTCAATCCTTAGGACTGATGAACTTATTCTCTGAAGTAGCTTATGACTGTAGTGATACTGCCTTGACTAGCTGATTCCACTTGTGCTTCAGGTTGATGCAAAAGGTGGACTATCCAAGAAGCTATTTGAACTGGCATATGCCCGCCGTTTGGCTGCAGAAAATGGCAGTTGGTTTGGAGCATGGGGTTTAGAGAAGTTCCTGTGGGATTTCCTGGTGTTTTCTAAAGTTCGAGCTGTTCTTGGAGGTCGAACCCGTTTTATGCTGTCTGGAGGTGCTCCACTATCGGGTGATACACAAAGATTTATCAATATCTGTATCGGGTCAGTAAGGCTGTTACTTATTGAAGATCCTCTTTATTCTGTCTTTTTCTATACCATGAAGTTTGCCCACATGCTTTCTTGAACGTTGTTGTCGAAAGCATGTGCATCCATTCACCTAAGAAATTGCATGCACTGCGTAACCGCTGGACATAGGATTCATGCAAACGGGGGGAACCGAGGTGGTGACTGATACCTATGTCAAACTAAGTTCCCCCGGTTGCATCCTATAAAAGAAATTTCTAATCTTATCTTGCGTGTTTCCATGTCAATCAGCAATTCTGGGATCTACTGGTGTGGTGGTGCTTGACTTGAGAAAGTCTTCGCATCCTGTAGGAGTTACTTTCATATGATTTCCTTGTTTGCTTTTCTGCATGTTACAAATTGATGGCGAAATAGAGGACTTGTTTTTCACAGTCATGTTTGCATTTTTATTTTTTATTCTGCTTTTTTTTTGGTGG
>LIEC01007403.1:68400-93336 GCA_001925005.1 Drosera capensis
GCGCATAACATACATCTACATCTATCACTCCTCAAATAGTCGATACATCTATCACTCAGTCTAAGAAACAGCCCTTTGGTTGAACCTGACATAGTTACACCTGATCAAGCATTTTAGTCTGGTACTTTCTTTTATTTGTTTGGATATTCTTCAATAGTTACATTAGTGTGGATATGGATAGTGCATTTAACTTTGTTGTTCGGGACTATGATTTTAACAACATCATATTGTCGTGTGTTTGATTTTCAGTGCTCAAATTGGTCAAGGTTATGGGCTCACCGAGACTTGCGCCGGTGGGTCATTTACCGAATTTGATGATACATCTGTTGGACGTGTTGGTGCTCCACTTCCCTGTTCATTTATTAAGGTCAGAAACTTCTACACCAAAACAATGCACCCTGCTGCTCTTGGGGTTTCCTTTGTGTAGTACTGCGCTGCTTCATCAGTCTTTTCTATGTTTTGATTTTTCCATTTTGTTTTCCTTAGAATTCAATCATATTGCTTCCGCTTCTTTCGAAGTACACTTCAATCTTCTTCTTTCGAACATCATCTAGTATTTGATATTTCAGATTGTCTTGCTTATCCGGGTGTAGCTTTTTCCTTCATGGTACTCCACTACTACTCTTTATGACCCTTTGTGGATGTGTGAACGACAGAAATTTGAAGACGTAGTTATTGTTTCTCATTAGATCCCTCGATTAATTTATTGTGTGGTGAGTTGTTTGCTTTTGAACTGTATTCGGTGGATGCAATTATGGTATGAATTACTATATGCAGATCATAGATATCTAATTTATCTTTGTACAGTTGATAGATTGGCCTGAAGGTGGGTATCTCATCAGCGACAAGCCAATGCCGCGGGGAGAAATAGTGATAGGGGGTCCCAATGTAACGATTGGATACTTAAAAAATGACATCAAAACTAATGAAGTATACAAGGATGATGAAAGAGGAATGAGATGGTTCTACTCCGGTGATATAGGGCAAGTTCATGCTGATGGTTGTCTTGAGATAATTGATCGCAAGAAGGACATTGTAAAACTTCAACATGGAGAATATGTTTCCCTTGGAAAGGTAAAGCCTTAATGTTTATCATTTCCTAGGGGAAACACGAGTCCGATATCTACTTCATCACTGATTATAACCATTGCTTCCAGGTTGAATCGATTTTAATTGTCAGCCCCTATGTTGACAATATTATGCTGCATGCTGATTCTTTCCGGAGCTACTGTGTGGCTCTTGTTGTGGCTTCGAAATTTGCAGTGCAGAAATGGGCTGTGGAGCAAGGAATCAGCTTCAGCGATTTTGATGACCTGTGCAAGAACAATGCAGTAGTAAAAGAAGTGTATAGCTCACTTGTGCAGGCATGTTTCTCACTTTCCTTCTGTGGAATTTGCATGGACATAAGATGGACTGTCTACTTCAAAAAGTTAAGTCATTTGCAGTTTGCAACTCCGAAGTCTGAAATGACAGTCAGTTCTTAACTTGTAGGCGGCAAAAAAGGCACGTTTGGAGAAACTTGAGATCCCTGCAAAGATCAAATTACTTTCAGAACCGTGGACTCCAGAATCAGGCCTAGTGACAGCAGCACTAAAGCTCAAGAGAGATGTTATCAGGAAGGCATTCTCCGAAGAGCTGAGTAAGTTATATGATTCGTAATCTTCGTGTAGATGCTTTTTAAGAAGCGGAGCTTCAATTTTCTGCATTCTTCTGTGGTAATCAACCATGAAATACAGAGCAGAGCTACTTAGTAGCCATAAGATTTTAGTATCCATCTGCCCCCTGTGTTGTATCTGTTCGCTGTTATGCTTGCTATTTCAGCATGCATTTCATGCCTATTGTATTCTAGCATGAAATGAAATAAAAAGTTTGAGCTTGTACACTATTATCGGACATAAAAATTCATGTCATAGTGAATTATATCAACCGGCGTTGCTTCAGGATTTGTTGCCGGTATGTTCCGGGTTGCTTGTGTGCTTCCATTTTTTCGATGTCTTAGTTATAAGCTTGAACTTACCATCCACTATCCACATTTGCCGTATGACAAAGTGAAAGCAGGAAAGTAGAATCAGAAGGATTTCACAGTGAACCAAAGTTACTGTCCTTGATGGATAAACTTACAACCTTGACTGCCTCTTCTATTGGTAATGATTACTTAAATTATGACAATATATCACTGGCAAAGTGTCTGTCTCTGTCAATGAAAACGTCTCGTTTTCGTCAGCCCCTATCTATCCTTTCAATCTTTCAATTGCGTGACCTGAATCGATGTATACTTATGTCTCCAGGACGCTTAGTGTTACAACAAATCATTAAGAAAACAAGAAGCCACTGTTTAAGGATAATCCTTCCAGTTTGCAGTAGCTTTCTATGTCACTTGATTGATTTCTTTCGTGTTTGTTGGCTATTTCCGAAATTTTTCATTTGTTTCTTATCATTATTGTCCCTGCTGGTTTAGTTTTTCCATCAACTTCAATAGACTGATCATTGATGATTTGATTGTTATGGCGCTACCTCATGATTGTGAGTTGATTTACACAGTACTCTGATGTCTCCCTGTCTCTTCTCATTAGCACAAATCACTTGGAGCATGAGAAACTACTGATTTGGAAAATCCTCATGATTGTATGACCTGACTTGATTTTCTGTTCATGTTTGGTGGCTGTTTCCAAGATCTTTTATTTATTGCTACCCAGCTGTGTCCTTGTTTCTTAATTTTTCATCATCCTCTAAAGGTTGATGATGGTTTGCTGATTTTCTGAGATACCTCGTGATTAAATGGATCGATCGAATATGATCCGGTTCTCATTCCGTGGTGGATACGAATATTGAACTATATGTTCTAACCTTCCTCTAGAATTGGTAGTTCACTAACAGTTCATTCTTTTGCTCGATAATCCCTTGTCCTGGGAAATCATAACCTGTTCACTAACTCGGTTAGATCGTATGAAAACATTAATCATACAGCGAAGTTGTGGTAAAATGTTTTTACAGCGCACTGCAAATGCTAATTCGGTTACTCTCTTGTAGCATGTCATGACTGGTTCACAATGGTTGTGTGATACCTCGCAGCGCCCCTTGATCCTCAGATCTAGTGTATGAATTTGGTCTAGTAGTATGTGCAGGTGTATGTTGAAGAACTTGATGCAGATTTCCAGGTATCATTGATTTTTCGATCTTAGTTACAATGTCCTATAATCCTTATGTATTGCATGCTTATACCTGGAACATCATACCGGAAATGTGGTTTTCCGAGGAATCCACAGAATTCATGCTACACAAACATACCGCGAACTGGACTCCACATACCGGGGATTGTTCCCGGCACGACGAGCCTATCTTCAGCTCAGAAGGGTCCGATACATGTTCTGAATCCATCAACCCTGGAGGAGGAGGACCACACACGGGCATTGTTTGAGACTTTCAGTTCCTCCATCAGGTACAGATTGTCATGTATGTTCCCCAAGGGAACATACATGTGCACCCTGACACAACCCCCTCTGTCTATTTAGTTTCCTTGTTATCTTTCTGTTTGGAGTTTGGTGCCTTTGTGATAACGTTTAGATGACATTTAAATACATAGATCGGATGGATGCCGCAATGTAACAAAGAGGAAGCCGCCAATCGAAGGACAAAGTTATGTGAAGACAAGGTCGTTCGAGGTTAGTTTGCTGTTGCCTTATCTATCTAGTCCTCTTTGGTTGACAGGGTTATTATTATTGATTTGTACACATACTAGCTGAACTGATAGTTATCGGGTTCTATAATGTTTCCACTTACACACATGATGAAAAAGGGTTAAGATCCATCAATGGCACCACCAGTGTGGTCCATGATGTGAAGTTCAAATTTTTATGTGGGCAACCAGTGTAGTTTGATTGTCCTCATCCTTTCTTTCTCCGTGTGACCACTTTCTTTGTCATCGGTTTAAACACACTTTCGGTCCTTCTTCAATGTCTCTGCTCCTTTTGAGTTGGTTTTGTGATTTTGTTTGAGATACGGTCCTGCTTCTCGACGAGGCGGGTTTCGCTTTATGATGATTTGTGATTTAATTTTTTTTAATCCACGGTTATAGTACGTAATGGTTATTATTTTTTTCAAAAAAAATAATTTTTGATCGTTTTGTAACATTGTTCTATCGTCATTTATATCCGATTAAGATAATATAATCTTTTTGAGACGGGGGAGTATTATTTAACATCGAATCAAATCACTTTCTTCAACATGTGATTGTGTGATGCTCCCTTGGTCTTGAAAAGAATATAAAATTTGGTATGCATATAACTTCGTTCAAATTTTTTTTTATTTTTTTTTTAAATTTATCGTGAAATATTAATAATTATTTAAGTTTCGTAATTCAATTTAATATGTATCCGACATAGTTTGATATGAAAATAAAACTTATATTCATATATATAAAATAATATAAAATATATGTGTGTTATATGTTTTGAGAGTGAAATTATTATCATGACTATTTGGCTTGATCAAGTGACATTAGGTACACTAGATGTACTCTTATCAGTCGAAGAAGCTTCCAGCTGGAATTTGTTTCTTTTCTGTAGCTTGGATTGTTTAGTATTGTTGCTAGTCGCAGTAAAAGTACATGTGGCAGCAAAAAAAACAGAAGGGAAAAAAAAATAAAGAATTACAGGTTGTTGTGGTCAATTCAGTCGAGTGTACCAAGCTTTGACCATGCAGTACAGATTGTGCATTAGCTGTTCCTACTTTCGTTACATTTAATTATAATCATTTAATTTATTATAATAATTTATATATATATATATATATTGATATTTTATGTAAAGATTAAATTATATTTTGATTTTTTTTAGTGGAAGAAGTGAGAAAAAGAAAAAAAAGATATTTTTAAATAGAATAAAATTATAATTTAATTGTAACAATTCAATTTATATGTTATAATTTTATTGAAACGGAGAAGGTAAATTATTTCCAGTATTATCTTTTATCAAAAAAAATATTTCTAAGTACCAACAACATAATTAAATCCATATGTGAGAACGAAAAACATGATACGAGACTTTGGGTTGAACCAAAGAGTTACATCGTTGATCAAACAAATAAAAATGATTGATTTATACAGGGAAAAGGATTGTGCTGGAAGCAGCCTTATCTTCACCATATTTTAGGATTTAAAAAGGATTTTTCGAATTTTTTTAAATTTCAAAATTTTAGATTTTTGAAAATATGTCGTGGTCGTTACTTTGTAGCAGTTTATTAATTGTTATTTGCAACATAAACACAAAACCCATTTATATGTCACATTGAGCTTTTTTGATGTATTCTCAATGTGAAAAATTATTTGATGTTTTATCTTAACTTGCATTAAGGGTCGAACAACCAAGAAAATTATAGGTATTTTGGTTAGTGTTACCTTTTTATCAATGTTTTTATTCATAATTAGTGCTATTTTACCATAAATTTGATAGTCTTGATTTGAACCTTAGTACCATAGTCGTACCGATTAGTGAGTCCTGAATTTATGAGTATATATATTCAAATGAAAAAGGAAATGTTAAAGATATTGTGTATCTATACTCCAACATGCGCCAATTTCAGTCTTTGTTTGCAATTAATACACACGGCAAATGGCCATAATTGCCCCTTAATGGTCCATCAACATGATAATTACAATCATAATCATCGACAGTAGTTCATGAACCTAAAAAATACAAACAAGGTGAGTAGGACAGGGCACACTTCTGTTCACCTCATTGACTGCACTTTTCCATTGATGTTTTTTTTTTCCAAAGTTTTTTCCCTTGATTTTTATGCAGTTTATTTGCACATATCAATAATAATTAAAAGAAGGATCTCCTTTTCATTTACACACCACTCTACAAACCCAACAGCCAAAGCTAAAAGGCCAAAAAGACCCCAAAAAATAAAGTCTAAAAAACTTATAGCAAAAAGCAAAGTGACAAAAGAACAAACAATCCACTCTTCATTTCTTTGTTCTTGTTCTTGTTCTTGTTGAAATGTTCTTGTTCTTGTTCATTCCTCTATTTTCTTTGCATCAAAGCCAATCTTCATCTTTATCTTTATCTTCGTCGCCATATTGCCATATTCATTGTCGCGATGAATGAATATGGCGACGAAAAGAAACCAAGTTGTTACATTCATCCAAAGGAACAATTTGTTGGTGTTTGCCCTTTGTGTTTGCATGAGAAACTACTTGTCTTGTTTGCCCAACAAGAACTAGCAGAACAACAAGAAAAGAAGCAGCTGCAGTTATCGACTAGGCGATCGCGGTGTCGGGGTAAAAAGGAAGGAGTTGTATGGGTAGATCAAAAGAAGAGGAGAAGATCTATCAGATTCTCCAAGTTGTTTGCTCTTGGATCTCTTATTCATTGCTGGAAATCACATGGTGGTGATGTTGAGGATCCTCAAGTTCCGGATATCTGCACCAGCTTAGAAGGTGCATATAGTAATGAGTTTAATCCGTTAAATTGTTTGATTTAATTTCTTTTCTGTCCAGTGTGAGAGGATTATCTGAGTTGTTGTCTTTGATTTCCTTTCTACAAGGCAATTTGTTTCTCGATATGCTTGATAAGGATTTGCATTATTTTTATGATTATAAGTTGATAATCATTGCTGGTCGAGGATAATAGTGGAGACAGCTCAATTGCTTATAGAGTTCCTGGAGTTGTTGTTTAGAGTCAGATCTAGGAGAGGATGTTGTGACCCTCGTAGATGGACATGCTTGATTATGATTATTGAAATTAGTCACAAGCAAGTTCAATTCTATATTTGTTGACTTGCTCTTGTTTGAAAATTATATTGGTTGTAATTAATTATGATATTAATATGGCTTGATTGAGAAATATAGTTATGAGACAATGTAACAGGAAATTACTGTTGAAACATGTTCAATTCAGGTTTGATTTTTTTTCTATTTTGTACAGAATCATCTTATGGTAAATGGGATTGGCAAGGTTTTTTGGTTTTTTTTTTTATCTTTTGAAGTTTTTGCTTAGAAGTTACTTCTGTTCTGTATGCTAGAACATTTAGATTAACGTTTGAGAACGTCTCCAACGTGGGTCCTTTATAAATAATTAGTGCTAGGTTAGAAGACATCAGGTTTCTGTTGATTTCAGTGGCAGAGAACTCGATTCCTTTTCGATAAGATGTCAAAGTTTGAATCGTGTGGATGTAGAAAACAAGATGTTGTGAAAGCTTTATACATGTTGTGTGTGTTTTCCATTTCTATAGATTCATTCATATCAATCAAGTTTGAGGGGAATGGTGTTGCATCATGGGACAAAGACAAAGCCTCAAGATTGCCTCCTCAAAACCTCAAAGACCTCCAAACCAACAAACCCAAAGAAGCAACAGGCGACAAGAGCGTCGACGTGCATAATCCGAACCCACGAGCGTCTTTCAGATGGCGAAAGAGGATGATCAACCAGTTATTAAGACTCATTGGATGGAGAAGATCCAACAAGAAGAAAACCAATGTAAAAAGACATGAAGTGAAGAGGAGGAGAAGGTGGTTCAAAAGGAGAAAAACTATCAAAAGATGAACCACGGGATTCAAATAGTTCCCATTGTCACAATACAAGATTGATTGTTGGTTTTTTTGTCACATAGATGTCAATTGAATTTCAGATAATGTTATAGTCTCTTACTCTGAAGAAATTGTGTGAGTGTTTGTGTGTTTCTTTTAGTTTTTTTTTTTTGAGAGAAGGTTACCTTCACTTGAAGATTTTTAGGTCGTGTGTGAATATATAACCCATTTAGTTTCCCAGCTCGTATTTTTTTCTCATCCGGAAACAACCATGTGGGCTTTTGATGTCGATGTTGGAATGTTTGTGATCTTTTTACTGCATGGATTACGAATCAAAATCATGCAAGAGAAATGGCCAATATCCCATAATTTTTTTTGTTAATTTGTAGTACTACTATGAGTTTATCGATGCAAAACAGTATAAAATGCAACCGCTAAAACGAAATCTGGGTTAAACATGAACTTCTAAAGATGCCATTTTTTTATAAAGCTGATGGATCAAGTTAACTAACAACTTAATGGACCGAGCAAAGTCTAAGTGAAAGTGAAGTGTGCTAAGCAAGTGGACCGAATAAAAGTGGACCAAAGTCTAAGTGAAAGTGAAGTGTGCTAAGCAAGCTTGGTACTTTGTGTGTCCGTGACTTGACACTCTAGTGTCGATGCGGATAATATGAATGTACAAAGACAATTCAAGGTTGTAACTTATCCGCATATCTTTGACAACAATGACACTACGTTCAGAAACTCGTGAGTGATAGGATTAAGTTGTATTTTTTCGATCCCAAGATATTTACAATACTCGATAAAATAAAAAGTTTCAATTAAATTATATTTTTTTTCGTTTCACGAAAGTTAACGCACATATTTATTTTGTATTATTTTATATGTATGAATACAAATCTCGTTTTCATATCAAATCACGTCTGATCGTCCAATAACATGTATTAAACTGAAATACGTAACTTACACAACAATATGTTTCACGATCAATTTATAAAAAAATTACGTTTGATCGTCATTGTCGCGTGTCAAAATTTGTATTGATATGCGTACAAAGTCAATTTGTTTCATCTTTTTTCGAGATTATTTCATTTGAAAGCTTTTTTCTTATAAAAATATCAAACACATGCTTATTATTTCTCTTTTCACTATTTCTTTCTTTTTTCACTCACACAATTCAAAAGACAATTTAATTTTTATAATAAAAATCAACACATATATAAATTAATATATCGAGTCAAATCGATTGAGAATATGATATTAATGTTACATGTGAATCCCGTTTCTGTATATATGATTTCGAGCTTCTTATTACATTCTTACACGGATTTTATACACAAGTGAATTTAAGCATGTACAAAATGATTAGTCCCATTGAGATGCAAATAAAAGTTTCTGACAACTCAAAAAATACTTTCACATGTTTCTAAGAATCTACAGTATTATTTATTTCAAAACAAAAAAAGAATCTACAGCATTATAAAATTGATCTAAAACCAAACTGAAAGCCCACTTCAGAACTTTAGAAGATGGGAATCGAACAATATAAAATTCAGAAAAATTAAAAAGAACGAAAGAAACAAAGTGGCAGCTTTTTCACATATAATTATACAACCTTACATTTATTTTCATATTTTTTGATGGGTGAGGCAACAAGGACTTGGCTTTTCAAAGCACACGTCAACGAACTTTCTAAATACCAACGGACTGTCAGAGCACGTTGTGCTTGTCGCATAATGGATAGAGTATAGACTCTACCATGTCCAACAAAATCAATACTTCCTCCGTGTCAAATTCATCTCAATATTGGTATGACATCAGAATCAACGATCAAACATCATCGTACAAACATCGCAAATCAAAATGCTATTTTCATATACAATGAGAAGTGAGTAGCGTGACCGATATCTCGAGCATCCAGCAAAGGACATCAGGAAAACTTGAATTTATCGAACCATCCAGAGAAGCTTCAAGGGCTACAAGATCATATTCCAAAACATGCAAGACGTAACGAAATTTTCCATCATCATTGCGAAACATGTAAGACGCAACGAAATTTTCGATCGTCATTCCTGAACATATAAGCTTTACATCAGAAAGTTGAGTAATTACAACGAAGCGAACCCCAGATTTGGTTTCCAGAAAGAACTAGCATACTGAACATGCATACTAAGTTACACCGATACTGCATATGTACGCTCGCTACAGTTACATATCCCTTCAATCTAAACCCACTATTTCTTCACTGATTCCGGAATCTCAGCCACAGGCCTTGCTTCCTTCGTCACCCCCGTTTTTAACGATACTTACACCCTCGGTCGAGCTTGGCAAAACCTTTGGTTTATCGTTCATGCTCTCCACACGGTGACCTTGAACAACATTCCCACCGTTAGCATTCGTATCTTTACCCTGCACAAAAGCATTGCAGGATATTTTATGACCGTTCTCAGCAGCCGCCCCTAATGCTTTGGTTGAGGGAGGACCAGCAGCAGGTCGGTTCTCCGAAGCTGCTTCCACTTTTGATGACATAGGTGCGGGTTGAACTGGAAGCGATGAACCGTTTTTCTGGACCATATCGTTCAGTTTGGTGCCGGAGCTGGGAACCGGAATAGGTCCAACGGCTTTCAAGGCTTGATTTCCTTGAGGTCGAATCGGTGGACTGGTAGCCGGTGGTGCTTGTAGAGACGAAATGGTGGGCACTTTTACAATGCCAGCAGCCTTCACAGAAGCATGTGGAGGTCCAGCAACTTTCATAGGTAGCTTTCCTTGGTCAGTGGATGGGCTACAAGTAGCAGCCACAGTCTCAGTCAATGGAATACCAGGTCTCACTTTGGTAGAAGCCACCGGCGCCCTAAGCGGCTGATGGAATGGGCGTTGCAAAACAGCGGTTGTTGTCACAGATGGAGCAGGAGCAGGGAGTGGGTGCGGCAAAACAACAGTTGTTGCAACAGATGGAGCAGGAGCAGGAACAGGCTTGACAGAGTGAGGTACAACAGGTGGGGCGGCAAGTCTGGGTCCGTTGACCTCCGCTCGATGATTTCCAGCTGCCAAGGGAGACGGGGTAACTGCCACAGTAGTGGCAGACTGAGGGAGCACTGCTGATGCGGGAGGCCTGGGAAGGTTGGCCTGCGCAACAGGCAAGGGAGAAGAAGTAGCTGGTACTGCAGTAAAAGCTGCAGAACGGAATATTTTCACATTAGGATGACCTGGGACGGAGACGGTCTGTAAAAGGCTTCCGGCATCTGTCCCAGATGGCTTGACAAGAGGAAAATGGACTACTTTTTTTGACTGTGTTTCCTTAAAGATAGTAGCTTCGGATTTACTAGCAATACGAGCACCAGCAGCTCTTGCAGCAGCTTTCACCATAGAATCTGGAGTTGAGGTTGGATTTACTGGTGGCCTTACTGTCGGAGGAGGCCGAGGCGTTGGAGGAGGCCCTGAAGCGGCACCTTTCGATGCAGATGGAATGGGAACCTGATGATGAGGCTGTTTCTGGGAGGTAAGATCCTTCTTGGCACTTGAATGATCTACACCTGACGCATTGACAGTCGTAGGGTTGCTTGACGTGGCTGCTCCGTTTCCGACAGCACGATTAGAATTACCTTATAAAAAAAGCTCCACAACAGAATTTAGGCATACTACAAGTAACTTGAGAAGCAAACATTAAATTGTATTAAATCTGAAACTATATTTATAGCAAACGTGGCATCTAGAAAAAAGAAGAAGATGAAGAGGACTCTACAACATGAAAATCTCTACTTCAACCCGCAACCAGTGTTTTATATTTTAATGAATTAAATAAAGACGTCAAAATGGGACTGATTCTCTAGCAACGTTTTGAAAATACTCATGATATGGGTTCGTTCAAGCTATTAACACAGGGATAAACTGTAAACCTTCCATTTCATTTCTTCTTTCCTTGAAAAACAGAATAGAGAAAAGAACCATAACGCACTTTAATATCTAAAGCTACTAGAAAATGAGCATACCGGCAGACAAGAAGCTACTGTCCTTGAGAGCCATGTCGATGGCTCGACGGGTAGCCATTGCCTGCTCATATTTTTGTGAGCTGCGCGGGTCGGTTCCTCCTGCTTCTGCGTTATTTTTCCTCTTGATAGTAGTCCATCTCTGCACATCCAACAAAAATCAAATACTACAAGAACAAGGACAACTATGGATCTACAACTACTGATTTTTCTTTTATCTTTCTGGGATGGGGAAATATATCCACATTTTGCAGGCTGCACACTTCCGTTGCCGGGATTTGAACCCGGGAAACCTGGGGAATCCCAGGCATCTTGACCGGACTAGATGACAACGGATCACCAGTTAAAGAAGACAAGCAAATAACAAATTTTTCCATGGCATGAGACTCATCACCACCCTGACACAAAATCAACTTCTGGCATAACTCATAATGAAAATAGAAAAAGAAGAAACACTGCTTCAAGAGACAATGAAGCGATTAGGAAATTCCATTCCATTTCTACTACTTCTATAAGATACAGACTTGTAAAGAATCACATAGCTTAGAAAAGGGACATTTGAGAAAGAAAACCTGATACAGTTGTCCCGGAGTTCGATCCCCTTTGAAGTGTTCTTTCGCCATACCCGCCCAATTCCCTTCACCACATTGCTTCACGGCTGCAATCAATTTTATATCCTCCTCTTCTGCCCATACTTTTTTTCTCCTTTTGCGGTGTGCTTGACTGTTATCCCCTGCAGTTTCCCCTGCCTCACTAGCTATCCCTGCAGATGATTGTTTCTGAATAGAAACCGGGACGGTAATGTTCGTTCCCTGAATGGAAGAGGAAGGAAGAATATTTCCAGAAGCAGCTTTGGATGACTGTGCATTTGGTACATTTATAGTCATTGAAGCCTCAACCGCTGAACCATTTGCCATATTCACCACACTTGGTAGGCCAGAAGAGATCAGTACCTATGTGAACCATGAAGAATAGTTCAAAACAGAGAAATCTGAGCAATAGCTAATGTGTTTCATACTTTATGAGGGACACATTGACCAGGAGATTCTAGTGAAGCTGCAGTAATTTTAAAGTGTTTCCATCTAAAAGGAAACCAGAATACAAGCCGTAACACTAGCAACTCTCACAGCTTTAGGAATAAGAAGTTTGGACTTACGATACAAAAAATCCATACTAGCTGAATAAAAAATTTGTTAGGACTAAAGATAAGAAACCTAGTTGAAAAGGCGTAAACAGACTCAGACAGGAGGGGAGGCATCCAAATCATATTCCAGCTAAAGGACCTTTAGCAAGGCTAACCTTCACACATGCAGCAGCCTCAACTGAAGCTTCAGCACTGACAGCAGGGGAGGCATCCAAATCATATTCCAGGTCACTGTCATCTTCCTACAACAAATTCAAAAACGACCATTAAGAGACAATGCAACTGTCTACCATACATCAGACGCCAAGGCACAGGAGGTGGAAGAACTTACCCGTTAAAAATTCATAAACACACTCAGACACACAACAAAAATAACATAAATGGCCGGCACAACAAAAGTAACATAAAGATCAGCCAAACAAAAGAATCTCTCAGTTTACAAGGCACAGTTGTGAAATTCCTCCTCTCCCAATTCTAAACAAGAACCATCAACACTACTTAAGTTGAGTTAAGTTTATGTTATACTAACAGTGCAAACAAAATATTTCATCCTTCGACAAGTTTAAATAGGCATTATTGAAATAACTGAAGTATGATACAACACTTGGCAGAGACCAAGATCCCTACCCTGACATTTTCGAACAATACAGCACCAAACCAACATTATAAGTAAACATGCGATTGCAATAACCCTTTCTGCACAAGGATCCTTCTACAATATAACAGTCATCGAAGTCACATCCTAAGCCAAAATTTATCTCCATGGAGATAAAACCACCAGCATAAAAAAGGGACAACTATCAGCCTTGTATACAATTATCACAATCTCCACAACCATACGCAAGCAACCAATGCAAGACAAATACAGGGACCGAAACACCAACACATAGACAGTTCATTCTCAATGAGCGAAAACTAACCAAGGGATCGGCGCCAGCTTCGATCTTCGCATCGAGTCCATGGCGATACGCCAAGTGCCGCCACACCATCTGGTACTCTCTCGCATTCGAAATCCCCGTCGCAGTCTTCCTTACCAAACCCTCCCAATCGATCTTCGCCGTCGCCACCGACTGCCCCACTTCCTGGAGCAATGCCAGCACCGTCGTCGCCGAATACCTAATCATATAAACATCATCACAAATCCCCAAATCAAAACCCTAACCATAACCCTAACATTCAAAATCAACACAAACCGTTGAAATAGGATTGTGATATCTTCTTCGCTGATCGTCTTGCCTCTCCGGCGCTTCTTCTCCGACTTCTCCCCCATCGATTCGATCCCCAATCGATCGAATAGCGATTAAGTGTCGTCGAATTGGAGCAGAATCGGAGATTTTGAGTTCGATTCGAAACCCTAGGATTTGGGGGAAATGAAAAGAAACCCTAACCCTGGAGAAAGGGCAAGGGCAACGGTGGCCGACCGTTAGTGGCGGTGTGCGGTGGCGCGTGAGGAGTTGTGATGATCAACGGGCAAGTGAAGTATTTGATTTGGGCGTTTTGGTTGAGATTTTTTTTTTTTCAAATTTTGTTGGGTGAGATCTTTTGTGAGATGGAGGGGAAAAAACACTTACGAATTTTTTGTGAGTTATAATGATGGTGTAAAACTCTCAAGTGATTTTTTTTTTTTTTTTTTGTAAAAATTGATATTCACGTTAGATGTCACATGAAATGTATTGTTCTTCCATAGTTTTATCAAATATTGATATAAGAATAATTTGTTTTATTATGTGGTTTGTATTGTATAGATTCATCAGTGATAATCAAAAAATCATCTTTTACTCAATAAATAATTACTCTCTTCTTTCTATAAAGAATATAATTTTTATAAAGAATACAATTTTTGATCAGATACGTATGTCGATGTAAAGTTTGACATGTGTATAATGATAATCAAATGTTTTTTTATAAATTTATAATGAAATATCAATTATTGTATAAGTTGCTTATTTCAACTAATATATATTGTGGGACGATAAGGAATGATTTAATATAAAAACGAGACTTATATTCATACATATATAATAATATAAAATATATATATGTTGTATTTTTTATCGTATGAAAGAAATACTAAAAATTAATACTGTCCTAAAATTTTTGTACGTCCTCCCATCTCGCGAAAAATTAAAGATGGTACTCTATTTTGGTGGTCGTAAGCTTACAAGATGAAATTAAAGAACGAACCACTGCACTTATAAACAGCAACTATGCTTTTAAAAAGTGTGTTTATGGGGTTTGCACTTCGCAAACGTGGAGGAAACTATATACAGCTCCAACAAAATACATCTAACATTACAACCACCATTTTCATTATGCCAACATTCATAATTTCCAAGGCAGTGACGTGTGAGTATGCTTAATATAAACTTTGTGATATGTCAGTATTTCATTTAAAGCAAAGGTACAGATGTGCAGCAAAAGAATATGCAACATCAGCATTCAGGACAAAAAACATCATTGGGCAGCGATATGTAACGAACCAAAGATAAAGTTGATCATAAAAGAAACATGGATTAGTAAAGATAGTGTAAATAAAACTTTGTTAAAAAGAATTGGTTAAATAATAACCATTTTTTTAAATAATGAGTTGAAAGATTCGACATTAAACACATTAAAAAACATTATCTTAATATAAAAATAAAAATAAAACTACTGTCTTATAGATACCCTCCCCACATGGATCATAGTCGAAGGCTCAAGGCTCCATCAAACAGTCTTCAAACTCAACAAAAAGTTATAGATCTCCAACAGTATCATTAAACATTCTTCTAATAAATTCATATCAGAAACAACTGACACGCATTCTTCTAATAAAGTTGGATGTTCACTTAACATCCATCTCCCCACCTATCTTCATAATTCCCTCACTGTACCTACGAAAATTTCCTCCCTTATATGTATACGAACACAACACACAACGTGACACTCAACACATATATATCACATTCACCGCAAGAGAATACAACACAACACCACTCAAATATCACTCTCCTACAATGCCAACACCATCAGCACCATCATCACATACCAATGATCTCATCTACGATCGAAAAATAACATCAGTGGTACCAGCAAAGGTAACAGGAGAAGGCAGAGTGCATCCCTTAAGTCCCCTAGACATGTCCTACAAGTCCAACAACGTTAAGGGACTATATGTTTTCGAAAACACGGGTCTGCAAGCGGGGGACTTCAAGGTCCCGATGTTCGAGTGGTTAGTGCATTTCGTGGTGGTTTGTGGGAGGATAAGGGTGGCGGAGGAGACGGGTGAGGTGGTGATCAAGATGAACGATGCCGGGATAAGGATGATCGAGGCGAAGGCGCGGGTTAGTGTTGAGGAATGGTTGGAGATGGAAGGGAGGAGGGGGTGTGAGGATCATGGGCTTGTGCCGGAGAGAGGCGAGGCTGGTGATGCTGGTGACTTGAGCTTTTCGCCTATGGTGTTGTTGCAAGTATGTTGGCTGATTTTTTTTCCTTGTGGATCCAAACATGATCAAAATTAAACCTTCTGATATAAACTTGGATTTTTAGTAAAATTGTTCTCTCGACTGAAATCCTTAATTATTGAATCGTAACACTGCTTGGGATATGATGGGAAAACAAGAATCGAACTCGTGATGTCGTATAACGATCGATAACTTATTAAAAAATCAATTCAATCAAAAATTAAAATCGATAACATAACCCTCTTCCTCTTCCTAGCAAAGGACCCAAAAAATAAGATCAAAATACATTGAAATGTCAGGCTAGCATTGATCACGATACAGAGTGCATGGTCATGACCGGGTCCATACTGTTACATTGCTGCTGCCTACAGGCGGGGCTGTCAACTGTCATGCATGCGGCATTATCACATGCCTTTCTGCCCGGGGCCACAGTTAGCCATAACTCCAATAGTTACTGCTTCACGGCTCGATCATAGAAACCCTGTTTAATACGGTATATACACTTAATCAAAAAGAGTTTTCTCAATAAAAAGTCATTTTATTTAATATTTTTAATATTGAAGTATGATATTTTATATCTTTTGAGATCTATAAAAAAAAATCTAAGTTATGTGAATATATTTCGTCCTATCGGAATGTTTAATCACAGGATAGAAGGATGAGCTGTTTATTAAATTACTTCCTGGTCATCAATCAACCCTAATAAATTTGCATTCAGCTTGTTATTGGAAATTTCATGGCTTTTAACTTTCGCTGCTGTGCAGATGACATGGTTCAAGTGTGGTGGACTCGCATTGGGCCTGAACTGGGCCCATATGCTAGGAGACATATTCTCAGCTTCTGCATTCATGAATGTTCTGGGCCACTTCTTACAAGGCCAGTACCCAACAAAGCCTCTTCAGATACCGAAGCCCACGAAGCTGGGAATCGCGAACCCAACGATACGGTCATATGCCAACAGCACAAAGTTGAGATCATATTCCCTCCACATAAGCAAACAGAAACTCGATGATATACGTTCTACTCTCATTTGCTCCAAGAATGTTAAGGTTGGAAAAGTTGAACCCTTTGAGCTTATCACCGTGTTGATCTGGAAAACAATCGCCACGATTAGGAATAAGGCGATGGAGCCAAGAGCAGTGACGATATGCAAGAATGGCTTGGGTGATGGTCACAACAGGGAAAAGATGATCCCGTATAATGGCTTGGACATAACGACGATCCAAGTAGATTTTTCTGTCACGGAAGTTGATGTGTCGAGGTTAGTGTCAGTCATCGTGGAACAAACTATCGAGGAAAACAATGCCATTGACTTGAACGGTGAAGAGAAGGAGCGCGGATCTCATGTTTATGGAGAGCGGCTTACGTTCCTAGATTTGGACGGAGCCAATGTGTATGGATTCAAGATGAAGGGGAAATGTCCAAGGTATGTGAAGTACAGCCTAGACGGAGTTGGTGATGGAGGAGTTGTATTAGTGATTCCTGGGTCGAAATCGAGCAATGAAACCTGGGATTCGAAATTGGTGACAGTGATATTGCCCGAACATGAACTTGAAGAACTGAAAACCTTGCTCAAGACGCGGTGGGATATTCAGTGACACGAGTTTTTCTCTGTTCTCTTATGTGATCCCGTCATGTGTAAACCATCAATAACTCGACTGTTTAGTCATATTAGTCCAGTTTACACGACGATTCATGAAAATCATTTCAGTCTATTCTTCACGGCAAGATACTGTGTACCACTGGAAATGATACACTAAAAAGTATCATCTGTAATGGTATCAAATAGAGATCCATGTTCTAAAGATCAATGAACTTCGAATCATCTTCTGTTACATAAATATAGAAAAGAATGAGTTGACTATAATTTTGAACTTGTACTCACCTCGTTCATTAGTTACCGATCATTGATCATACATGATCATTTCAAAGGATTTCATAGCCTAGTTTTAGCATATTCTTCAACTGCTCAACTTCATTCTCGGGCAAGATAGCGATTACAATCCTCCCATTCTTGTTATTATTGATACCTTCGTTGATGATTTCTGGTCCATCACCGACTAAGATTGCTCCTCCTTCATCAACATATCCGATGCTATAACGCGCAAATATAGGCTTCTGACCTTGAACTACGAAACCATAAACATTAGCCCCTTCCATATTAATAAACGTAAGGTTTGCACCATAAACTATGCAGTCACATTTCCCTTGTTCTGCCATTGCTTCTTCAACCATTTCTTCAATCATCCCGTTCTCTTCGACCTTTTCTTCAACAAGGGCCGACGCCAGCTTCATTATATCGGCCTCTGAGACTGAGAAATCCACGCTAGCTATGTCTACTTCTAGGCCATTATAAGGGATTGTCTTTTCTCTATCTTTCGAATTGGTTTTACTAGTGCACAATGTGACGGCTTTCAGGCCGTTTTGATCTTCTCTTATCCTTGCAATGCACTTCCAAAGGACGGCAGAGATCAACTCAAATGGTCGTATATAAGTACTCCGATTATGATCTTCTGAGCTTTGAGTATGGATAGTCGACGAATACAGCTTGACAAGCTGATCTGATTTCAGATGAAAAGTATGTGTTGCCATCTTATGAGTAGTAGGAAGTGTCCAACTATTATTATTGGGATCAGCCGACTTGAGAGAAACTGGTTTCTTGGCAACAGAGCGAGAGCATCTCGGGCTTGGGCGTGACGGCGTGTCAAGGTGCAATGTCGATGAATAATTACCTTGTAAACTCGGTCCCATTGAGTTCATGAATGATATAGCAGAAAACATATCTCCAAGAACATGAGCCCAACTAAGGCCTATTGACATTCCCCCGCATTTGAAACGGGTGATCTGCACGCAGGAAAACGATTCTAGTTAGTCCCGATAAATTTATTCAGCGAATCAGCGTTGTCCCAATTCTAGTTGTCTCATCAAGCAAATCTTTATGCAGCGTTCTGTTGGATCACAGCTTGACCAACCCAAACGTTTTGGGTAGAGGTTCATTTTGCTATCATTGTTTTGCTCTTATCATCACCAAAGACCAGCATGTTAGATTTAATCTTTAAATCTTTATATATTGGATATATTAATCATTGTTGGACTAATTAGTTGGTCTAATAAAATGAAACGATGTGCTCTTATTATAATCAGTCGGTTAGTGTGGGTTGGATAGATATTTATTGGAGAAAACTGGTCTGCACAATTGTAGAAAAATAGCCGGATCAAGGGTCATTCGTGGTTGGATCAAGCTGATTTTTGATCATCGTATACACGATATCCTCTTCTTCGTATTTAAAGGTTGGATCATCGATCGGGGTTCCGTACGGCCGTCAACCCTAACCTAATCAGCAACGACAGTTTTTTGTTTGTTTGTGAAATCTATCCTTATTCTCTTGGTGGTGTTGTTCTTGCTTGTGAATCTTGTCATTGGGGGATTAGAGATGTTATCGTCTTATTTGTGGTGATATCTAGGTTGTGTATCTAGCGAAACTTGGTTTTGTATCAAAACTGTGATAGTGAAGATTTTGGATGGATTCCGAGATTGGTCTCGTGGTTTTTACTCCCTAGATTTTGGGAGTTTTGTCACGTTAAAAAACGTGTGTTGTGATCGTCTTATATTTGTCGGATTGCATTGAAACATTTCCTTGCATTCCCCAATACGTTTGGCAAAATAGAATACAAATTGACTCCATTTTTCTAAAAATAAGTCTAAGATGTTTTTGCTAAAGTCACTTGTGACTTAAAAAAAAGAAACTATTCCCTCTATCCCAATTTAATAATATATATATATATATATATTGTATTATTATATACGTATGAATATAAGTCTCACTTTCATATCGAATCACGTTTGATCGTCCCACAACATGTATTAGCCATTGATATTTCACGATAAATTTACAAAAAATTAGGTTTGATTATCGTTGCATGCGTGTGAAACTTTATATTGATATATGTGGCATGCCAAATGATTGCACTTAAATTGGCACGGACGGAGTACTTTGCTTACCAAGCCGCCAAAACAACCCGTTTTCCCCAAAACACTTATTTTACCCTTTTGATTTGCCAAACAGACCCTTGAAGAATTTTGTCACTATTTCGACGTTGACAAACTATCCTATTAGTCTGTTACACCAGCGAAGCCTCCCTACCTGTGAAGTCTATATACTGAGAGGGTGACCACCGGATTTCGAAGATTAAGATGTAGCCCGTGATTAGGGTACTTGCTTTCAAAGGTGTAATAAATTGGATGCTAAAACTAAATTTTTTAGATTGCTGGTAAATTTTTGAACGCTACTTGTTCTATTTCATGTATGAGTTCCATTGGTGATGATAAGTTATAGTTTTGGATTCAAGAAGAAAACGAGGCCTGATTTACAAGATAAGAAAATTTGATTGGATGTTATCATCTTAAGATGTAAACAAGTTTTTCTTTCCTTCTTTCCAGTAGTTGCAGAGGAGGTGAATCCTTGATCATTGACTTAACCATTACGGTTAAGAAGTTTCAAGTCTATTGCAAAACGAAACGTTCAATATCTAATGAAGAATTAGAATGCATAACGTAATTACATGTAACCAAAACGGTACAATCAGAATTACTCATACCTGAAGCAAAACAAGAGGAGTATAACTCAATTCAAAACCCTCGGCATGATCAGGAACAAGCTTATTCTGATGATCAGAGCCTCCCATGCTAAACCATTCATCAATAGTCGTTGAGGCCTGCGCCTCAATATACCGAATCCCAGAATCATTAAGCTTGATGAAGGGGCGACCTGCTTCAGGCACGCGGATCCTCCCACAGGTGGTAGCATAACTCATAAGCCATTGGCATGTCAGCTCCTTCATCTTGAATATTTCGAGGTGAATGTTGTTGAAGAAGTAAAGCCCTTTGATGTGGTGAAACTTAAAGGCCAAGTCCATTGCTGTTAGCTCGTGTACCTTTCCGTCCCCTGTCGTGGTTGCTGTCGTCGCTGTTGTAAATCTTGTTATTTGCACCAGGTTTTGGTGTTCCGCCATTTTGGACATATTGGAACAGAGCAAACTAGAGACCATCACAAGAGATCTTGTATATGAAGCAGGATTAGTTGTAGATTAGAAAGTTGTTTCCAAATTTTATAATTCACCATTTGGGACCAAGATACTGTGATATTAAACTTCCAAAGCTGAATAAACTATAGATGAGTAGACTAATTTCCATAATATAAACACTTATCTATTTGAATCGTTTCAAAATATATGTAATATATCATATTTAGTAACTTTTTATATTAAAAAAAACCAAAACAATCATCATCTGTTACGCTACTCCCATTATTTCCTTTCTTGACTGTTATAGTAAACTACATTATCATTAAAAAAATATTTTTTTTATCAAAATTCACACAAATTCAACACACATAAATCTGCATGTCGCGTCAAACCGTTACATATATTATGAAACAGAAGGAATATGTTTTTTGATGTTCTCAGAATATGTTAAATATCAGAGGAAATAATTGTTTATCACAAAGCTGACCTCTTGATTGATATTATGTATATATTTGTCATGGAGGATGATAATTAAGTAGTGAACGGAAAATGTTTAGCCCTAAAAATCTATGTGGCCAATACTTGGTACAAAGAAGCCCTGCCTAGCAAGCAACCAACTAAATTGCATTCAACTCTATGAAACTTTAGACCATATTATTAATGGCCTAAATGTGGGGTCACACTAATATACCAACCTCATCCTCCAATGGTTTGGTTGATTTCCTAAGGTATGTTAGAACAAGGGACAAGGGATGATACCGAAAAAGCATTACAAATTAGTGTTCTCATGCATTTACACTTGTAAATTAAAGTAGATCACAAAGGATTAGAACAAGGGCAGCACCAGAAAAACTTTAGGTCAATAAAGTCACTCAAATTTTATCCTTAATTAATTAATTAATTAAACAAATGAAGCCTCTCAAAAAATAACCAGCTAGAGATTAGCAGATCCTCGGACATGCTTTGCCTCATATCTGAACAGACGCGGGGTACTTTTGGAAAATACTTTTTTTTTTTTTTTTGTCTTTTTAGTTGTTTCTCGGTACTCGATTATTTTTAGTAGTTGGATTGGGCTTCAGACTTTCGAGTTGGGTTTATTTGAAGACGATTGGGCTTTGAGCCCAATGCGAGGAGACGGAGGAGAGGGCAAGGAAAATTATTTTTGCGAGCTCAACAATTACTTCTAATGCAGGAAACTGATAGATACATCATCATATACGTAAGCGTGTATGTGTCATCACATAATATAAATATATTTAATATAAAATAAATTATTAAAATTAAATGATGAATAATGAATGATTAAAATTTATAAAAATATTTTAATTATTTATTATTAATTTGTGTTGTTTTAATCTTAATTATTTATTTGTTATTGAACATAACTATATCATGATACATGCTTACTAAAATCTATTTAAATTTATACATACTTACTTAGAATCAACTATTGAAATTAAAATACAAGGAAAATTGTGTTTTTTAGATTTGGGTCAAGTAAGATACGGGTCTCTTAATTATTGGTATCTCATTTCATGATGATTAACATTATGTTTTAATCTTTGGTTTTCATTAAACTGTAACATATGTTGTGTATGGTGGCATTTCGATTAAGGCTGTGAGCTTTGGGTTGATTGTTGTTGGTGTGATCTGTTGCAGGGGATGAATTTATTGGGATGTCACGAGATGGGAGAATGGCAATGGTGGTGATGGCAAATGAAGGCTCGGAGGATTTTGGTTTGGTTGCTGATGATGTGTTCGAGGTAGAGGACGAAGGCTTGTGGTTGTGAGTGGAGTCCACGTGTGATTGAGCTGGAATCAAGTGGACTCTTATGAGTCCTACACGTGGACGACAACGATGGTTTTGGAAGTGTTAGTTGAAGTATTCGTATGAAGTGTGTACCGAATACGTATATGTACATATGTGTTGTTTGTAATGTTGTGTGCTGTGTACTGTCGGATCGTAACAAACACAAGTTGATCGAACGGCTGTGGTTATCTCTGATGCGGAGATATAAATACGGAATGTGTTGTACTGTTTTGGGGTTGTTGAATGCCAGAAACACATTTCCAATAACACATCTAATTTTCTCTCATTCGTTTTACATTTCGTAGTTCTTCTAGCTAGCCCTAGACCTCTAGATTTCCAAGGCGATGCAGTCATGGTGGCTCAAAATGGTATATGACAACCAGTTTCTTTTTTTTGTTTTTCTTCCTACCCTTTTTATATACAATGTTTTGCAGCTTTAATAGATTTATATACATCTTCTTCTTGCGGATGACAATGAAAAGCCGTTGAGGAGAGCCGTTTGAGAAGAGTCGTTGCATTGTTTCCAGGCTAGGCTTTTTGACTACGTGTGACAGGCGTGCCATGGTGCAGAACCTTCTGTGACAGGCGTGCTATGCTCCAGTTCAACATGGTGTAATTGTAAACACACAAAAATTAAAATGTGTGTCAGGATATATGTTATTCAAACTTTTTTTAATTAATAGTGATTTAAAAACAATGATCAAGATTCATATTGTCAATTATAAGCACAATATAATGATATTGGGTTTAAACCCCGAAGGTTTAATAAGGTATTAGAATTGATCAGTTGGTCCAACCTAACACTTCACGTCATCCAAATATATATGTATTTGAAATCCAAAAAAACATTCGTGTGAAGAGCGTGTTGACAATAATTTACGCATATTGAATAGGGTAAAAATATTATTACCCCATATCGACATTGTTTTTGTAAAAACACTTGGTAACCTTAACGACTTACCCAAAATATCCAAATTTGATAAGATTAAGACCGGAAATCATAAACTTTCATTTTTCAGATCTTGATTTCGGTTCAAGCAACTGCATAAGTTTCAATCATGCTTAAACAAATCGTATATTTCAGATCTTGATTTCGGTTCAAGAAACTGCATAAGTTCCAATCATGCTTAAACAAATCGTATAAGTTATATGTTGTCAATCTATGAAGATTCTTGTGTTGGATTGATCCAAATATATTCATTGTTAAATGTCCACATGTCAAATCGATCCAAATATTCGAACTTATCTAGGAAACGGGCTAAGAAATTTTCTAGAAAATGGCCATAATTTCAAATTGTTTTGACTTTAAAATTTTGGATATCTATACTGCATAGAATTTGTTGGAGTATATGTTAATTAATCCTAGGTGTTCTTTGTGTGTCCGTTAGTTACATATCGACTTTCATGGTATCAACCATCATGCTTTGTCAACAGGCCAGCTCGAGCCTACGTATGAAAAGATAACGAATGAAGAAAATACACACGAAAAGGAGGGCAATTTTGGCGATTAATATTATATTGAAATTTAATTGGGTCATAACCTCCGGTCTTGAGTTAAATGTCACTTTCTGTAAGAAGATTTTACTTCTAAATATCGAAATAGTCGTGAAATTGACTATTATTATTTTAGGGGGCAACATCTGCTGATCGAGACTTCTCCCATTCACGTACTCATTGTTATCCCCATGATGGATGATGCCGATGATGAAAACTTATGTGTTGAATAGTGATAATTGTAACATGTGTTTTTAATATATATATATATATGAAACTGAAGAAATAGGTTATTAATGACTATTAGACCAGTTTAATTCTATTCTTCAATTCATTAATGACAACAAGATAATGAGCAAGCTTTTTCACTAACCGTCTAGTTAGCCAGCTGCATATATATTTTGAAGATAAAATTAAGTATATGGAGGCGTCAAACAATTTGACAAAACTTTTCAACGTGCAAGCATATAACGCATGCTTAATATACTAGCAAACAAAGCCATTGA
>LIEC01007404.1:0-22171 GCA_001925005.1 Drosera capensis
ATGATGGTCACCTGCTATACATGGATTAATATGATTAATTTCATATTATATGCTTGAAAATCTTGAATCCTGTTATACATGGAATTAATATGTTTAATTTCATGCTACCTGCCTGAAAATCCTGAAAACCTGAACAATGAGGATATTCCTGTAAATGATAATAAGTGGAAGAGTTACGAGTCCTGACTAGGTAGGGAGGGATAGAAATTCCCTTCGCGTGCACGCAGCGGTATCAATTGAAATATACTTGGTGGCCGTGTTTGGTTATTATTAACCATCCTGGGTCGTCTGCAGCGACAATTCTGTTTGTTTCATTGTTATTAGTATGACGATACTATTACCTTTAAATTCCTGCTGTAACTCCTCCCATGTTATTAATCTATAAAAAATAATAAGCATTGTTATAACATGACAAAAGCACGTTGTTTACCTGTAAAAATTTTGAGAATCAGTATGGCATGTCAAAACATGTCATTAACCTGTAAAAGTAATGAGAATTAACATGAATTGATACGAAATATATACGGGCCTTAAAATCCCCCAATAAAGACCTTTGACGACGGAGAAAGAAAGGATTTACCGGTTTGACTTGAGATATTACCTTGTGTGTAATTTATGCGTTCCTGCTTGGCATATGATTGCTCGGTGTTCTTTGCATTGTATTCTGTTTGCGCATGGGAAATGCATGATATAATAAGCATGCCAGACCCCTGAGATGGATGTGTATCCTGTGTTACTGGGCTTTCGAGCTCACGGTTACATGTTCGTTTCAGGTAATAAAGATTCGAGGAAGGGTCTGTTACTTAGCAAGGATGAATGAGTTCGACTCGTTGTAATATTGTCATTTCTTTCTAGACATTGATATTCATGTAATACAAGACGATGTAAGTTGGATATTTATTACTAGATCCTATAACGATGTAAGTTCGATATTTGTTTCTATATCCTATGTTTCTGATACTTAAACCCCTTGTATTCCTGTCGTCTTGCTTCGAAGGAAACTTTGGAGCGACGGTAACGTCACGTGTTTAGCAGGTATTGGACAGGAAATCCCGAGACGTTAATGTTAAAAAGTTTGTGAACTTCCTTCTTAAGAACCATATTTTAAATTATCCTGAACATTTGAGATGCCCTTGTTTCTTGATGCTAATGTCCTTTTGGGACTTGAACAATTACAAACTTTCTTTTCATGAAACCCGCAATAGCTAAACATGTATACATGATCTGTTATCAAGTTGTGTAATCCTAAATTAAGTTATCAATCGGGTCCATAAACAGTATCTCTATATTAGGAGCTGATATGCGTATGGATTTCGACTCCTAGAAAAATGAAAGGGACCGGGTCCATAAACAGTATCTGTATATTAGGAGCAGATATGCATGTGTATGTATTTCGACTCTTAGAAAAATGAAAGGGACCGGAAGCACACTGCACTGTAGAACAGCAGTATTTCTGCGATGATGTACCAAACGGTCCCCATGAAATCATTCTTTCTTATATCTCCAAACGATTCGCTATATTTATATGTTTTGACATTATTGTACTCTCTGTTCTCGAAGCTTGTGACATTGAAATAAATTCCAATATCTTGCACCCAATACGAGCTATTTGAAATTTTTTTATCATGACAAAACATTATATTACCCAATCTAATTTGACCCAATCCATACGCACCGGCACCCAACCAGCAACCCATTACTATTTTGAAAAAAATATAGATTTTATAACCATAATTAATTAAACATAGTATATCTAATAATTATAAACTTTATGATTTAATCGTATTTAGTTAAGCTTTATAGATATCTAGTTTCCTTTTTGTTCAAATTTAAATTAAGCCTTTGATACTGCCTGCGAAGTGTAATCCACAAAGTAAAATTAAAAAGTCTATTCAAAATAAAAAACACGGAGACTTCGGCTGCCGCATGCATTGCTGGGTGCCGTTTCATCTTCCTCGGAGTCAAGACATGCAAATATATAATAGATTAATTTTATAGATACATCGTCATCTTCGATCATCTTCTTCTCTTCCAATAAAGGTATGTTATTTCATTTCTTATCCAATACAATCATGAACCGTGGTATATTGTTTGAATTCCTCATGGCATGCACACCGTTTTTGCTTTGCTTTGCTTTGTTGACGATACTTGAAAAAACAGGACTTGAATTCGATTTTTAATCTTAGCAACGTTATATAAAACAACTATGATCATCGATTCAATTAATCGATTAATCATCTGTCAATCGGTTCGGTTTTGTTTCAAACTGAGGTTTCATTTTATAAATAAAAAATAAACCATTTAATAATCGGTTCGATCGATTTCAATTTATGGATTTTGATAACGGTTTGATACTTGGTTTGACTTTCGTTTTGACAGCGTTGGTCTACGTGATTAAATTTAAAGTTGGTCAAATAGCCTGAAAGTGCATTGGTTTTCTAAAATCAAGCTCAGTTTTTTGAAATGTTAACGCCCTTATATAAAATTTACAATCAACCATAAGCATCTTCAAATGAACAACGAACTGATATATCTGAAATGGTCATGGCTCAAGTTTGTACCCAACTAATAATTTGCTGGTCTCATCACGCGAATCCATCTCGGTGCAGTACTGCAGCTTCATATCGATCGACATATCTTTGCTAGGACCACATGTACCAAAGATTTCCTTGGACATCAATCCGAATAATAACGACGGGTCCCAGTACGTATACAACTTACATAAAAATAAATAGAATCAAATTTAAAAAGAAGGATTTGATTTAGAGAAAGTTCAGAAAAGAAAAAAAAAAATACATAAATCAAAGTGCATGATTCGGACCACAAAAACAGTTGTATAAGTGTATCTGCATTGATATGTTTTATTGAGAATCCATGTATCTTTGAGATCCTCTTTTGCTTTATATATTTCAAAACCAACATTACTATTCTCACACAGCATACGCACCAAACACAATCTTTCTTGATCTCTCCTTTCCCCCTCCTACTCTAAAGCTACTCTACTGTTCGTCACATTATATAAGAGGCTCCTATTCCTGGGCGAAAGATTATTTGTAGCGACAGAGATGGAGTTGGGATCTATAAACATAGATCAAAAGTTACAAAACGAGTCCTTCAACAACATCAAAGATCGTGTCCAGGGAATGAAGGAAGGAGGAGTTCAAGAACGAGAGGATATGAATGAAGCGCAGGATTTCCATGTCTTGGCGGTCGATGACAGCAGCATTGACAGAAAGATTCTTGAAAAGCTCCTCTCAGTTTCTTCGAATTACCATGGTCCGTACTGTTAACCTATAATACTATCTTATACAAGTTGGTTGGATCCTTGTTTGTATGTTTTTTGTTCGCTCGATTCTTCGTTGTTGTTAATGAAGAAAATTGATTGTGTAGTTACTCTGGTTGAATCGGGAGACAAAGCTTTGGAGTATCTCGGCTTGAGCGATCATGATTCGCGCATTCATCCATCTTCTGCTCATGACGATTCCTCAGAGACGGTTGTTCAACAGGTACTTCTTTTTTCATTGGATGTAATTTACTCTTGTTAAGAAATAAGTTCAACTGCTTGTCTTTTTCTCGGTGCAAATAATGAGTTTTAGTTTATTTTCAAATTGAGTACTGATTCTTTCCTCCAGAACGGTCTTGGCAAAGATTCTTTCTTTAATCTTCTGATTGATTCTGTCTTTGAATTTTGAATGTTAAACATTTATTTATATGGATTAAAAAAGCAACAGCAGAAGATCTCTATTAGCAATATCAACGATTAAAATCCTAGGATTTTGGAAAAAAAAACAAAAAAATAAAATCAAAGAAAATAAGTTTAAAAATTGAATTCCTCTTTTTTTTTTTTCACTGCTAATAGACAGATTCTACTATTTTTTTTATGTATTATATATATATAATAAACATCAATTTGAAACAAATAGCAGTGTGTAGTATCGTAGACTTGAGAGCATATGCAAAATTTTGTTAGTACGAAGTATAAGTTTGCAAGTAAAAGGTGCAGCAGAAAATTAAAAATGTGCAGTACATGAAAGTGGACCAGAGCCTACGTGCCAGGCGTGAGTGAAAAAGGGTCTACTCGTTTCACTTTCAATGTTTTGTACCATTAGTTTGGTCGGTTCATACCTTAATCTAATTATTATTGCACCTCAGTTTTCGTTGCCTTCCATCGAATATCACCAGTTTGCCTTCCAAGGATTACTAATAGTCTAATAGTCTATTGATTGTTAATGATGTTACGTGATTATTCATATGATTGAAATATCTTTTGGTGCAACTTTTTGTAAAAACAGCGACTAATTATAAGTTATCTGATTTGGCTATTGGTCGAGCAGGGGAATGAAACGAGAGTGAACTTGATCATGACGGATTACTCGATGCCAGGGATGACTGGCTACGATTTACTCAAACGTGTCAAGGTAACTGAAATGGACTTCTTGTTCTGTTCACAATGGATCCTAAAGAACAAAATAAAGTATTGTCCCATTAGATTCAATATAAACGAATTCATATTCATGCAGGGATCGCCATGGAAAGACGTGCCAGTGGTAGTCATGTCGTCCGAGAATGTTCCTTCCAGAATTAACATGTAAGTCTATTTCTCCAAATCTGTTAAGATTTTGTTGTTTGTTTGTTCGGCCTCACTTAACGTCCGAGAATTAAATTAGTCGTGATTCATCTTGTCTACAAACAGGTGTATGGAAGAAGGAGCAGAAGAATTCCTGCTAAAGCCATTAAGAATGTCGGACTTGAAACGACTCCAACCGTACCTTCTCAAGTCGAGCTGCAAGAACATCTCTATCCCAAACAACCACAACGTCGACGAGGCACACGAGGGGACCGAAGACTATAACGACAACGGTTTTGGAAAGAGGAAGGCGATGGTACAAGAGTCACCCGATAGAAGGCTTAAGTTTGAACTCGAACGCGTTGCAGCGCTATAGCAACATTCACAAAAATAAGAGGCACATACTAGCAATAAGTACTCAACTTCACATGTAGACAATCTAACTTGTCCTTTCTTCGTTTATTGACTGCTAATGTTCGACCTGTGTGATGCCTCTGTCGATCCATTTTTGTTTCTAAGTAGTCCCAGAAATTCACTGCGAAGATAACAAATTCAGTCCTTGACTATGATTATTTTTCGATAATAACTACGTACAGATGACAACTTTTTCTTTTAACATCAAACGCCATGAATGAATTGAAACGTAAAAATATGATAACATGATTCATCCAGCTTTGGTATTTTTAGTTAAATTGAGATTGATAGTCACGACTGATGCATGACAGTGACTGTCCATATTCCCCATTTGGGTTTTTAAGCAATCCAAGATCATTATCTTGGAATGTGACGAAACTTACTAGGTTCATTCGAGATGGCATGGGGATCAAAACTCGTCGTCTTCAACCACAAAATCAACATTAAAACACATTTCGAGATTGTTTAGATGGGTTTTATGACATTTTAATGTGTTCCCAATAATTAGTACTTAATGGCGTTTTGGCAATTTCGTGTCCAGGGGTTTCTTAGCGGACTATTTAAGCTTGTTAGAAGTCATTCAATTTGGTTTTCAGAAATGACACAAAGAACCCTAGAGTTTGAGTTTGGAACTCACTCATCTCCATTGTCGTTTTGATCGAATTCGATTCTAGTTTGTGTTCTGGTATCATTTTGATATCAGAGGTATGGCTGAGCGTATGGGACACGAACGAGGTACGAGGCGCCGTGGCGATCAAGGAGGTCGTGGAAACGATCCCGACGTTGAACAGCAGCCATGCTTTGGTGAGCGAGACCTACGGGATATCGAGATCGAAGAACAACGACGACCTATACAAGATCTTGAGCGACACCTTACAGAGGTGAGATTGAATGCTCGATCTGAAGAGGAACAGGAGGAATCAGAGGCTTCGATCAATGATGATGAAGATGAAGAGATGGATGCCATTCAATTTGCAATTCCTAATCGAGGAGGAGCACAAAACGCACGGGTTAGTAATCGTTGTAAGATCCACATGTACAACCTAGAGGGGTGAATAAGTTGTTTTAAAATTTCTCAGTATACTACAGCGGAATGATGAATTTCAATATATTGATGTTCTTTGTAGATTATTGAGATGGTTTGCAGTAGAGATTTTAAAGTCTTAGAGTTTGTCTATGTCTGTTGTTGTGATTGATTCTTAATAGTTCTAATAGCTCAAAATAATAAAAAACAAATAAAGAACACATGATTTATATTGATTCAAACACTCTATATCAACTGATAACAAAGAGTTTAGTCCGGTATTTCCTTGGTGACCAGTTTAGTGAGTTAACTATCTTCTTATTTTTGTCTTACAAGACAGCCCATTTACAAACTAGCTAACTTGACAAAGGCGAAGAACCTAGATCCTTGTATAGATCCTTCACTGGACTCTGCTGCAGCTTCTATTTTTCAGTGCAGACTAGTGAACGCTCTTTTTCTTGTTCTTCTTCAACTCGGTTCACTTGAACAGTTTTGAATTCAAATTATTGTTGCACATTTGATCTGATGGTGACAACTTGTCACATGTGAACCTTCACCGATGTTGACAACTCGTCTTTCTCAGATCCTCGTACTGTCACTTTGAACATGTGCATTTTGTGATGTTATAATAGTATAACCTAACAGTGCAATGTGATCATAGTGTACTGCCATCTAAAATAGGTACATTTCATACAGAGATACCGTCTGGAGCGATGGTAAAACATGTGTGATTACACTGTCAGACCTCAAGATGATTGTGGGAGATGGAATGCTAGGAGCCAACGTCATGGAGGCCTTTGTGCGTTCCCCTTTGTAAGGATGATGTCGCCATCTATGTTTGTTTGTGCTGGGTAATATTATGATTTCTTAGGTACCATTGTACTCTTTATTTTCAACCAAAAAAAAAATCTCATTTCTTTTGACACGTCTCAAAATTGTTTCTTGCACACATATGTTATATGCTCATCTTACATGAGTTCACGTCAGCAACACATTCTTGATGTGTTACGTAGGAATTTCGACAAAATAATCCATATATTCTCGATGCTCTCAAATGGCAACAAAGCCCAAAAATTTCCCCTAAACCGTTGGACGCTTTTGATCTTCGACACACATAACGGGACGTGGCTACATTACTACTCTTTGATGCAAAAGAAGGCAGCATACTTTGAAGACTCCAGAAAATTTTTGAGCATGGATATTTCATTTAAATCAATGTTTGAACATAATATGATTACTTGATAATTCATTAAAACAGTGTGATAGGAATGTGCAATCCTTTCAATTGTATAAAAATTGATGTACTAAAACTGACATGTATTAGTCATAATGTAGTTAGTGTGTTTAGGCTAGAAGTCACGTAGATAGTTGCAATCTAGGTTGGATGCTAGAGAGCTGAACTCTACAGATGATGAAGATCAGATGAACCACCAGATGCAGACTACTACAAAGGACTTTGAATAAACAACTAAGAGATTGATGAACAACAAAAAAATATTAAAGTCTTCAGGATCTAGTAACTGAGCTTGTAGACAAGGACTAACACATAATGCATCAATGTGCAACAGATCTGTGTGCAAACGAGGTTGCAGCAGGGACGCGTGCAAACGAGGTCTTACACTATAGTATGCAAACTAAGGTACAGCAGACTGGGTCCAGCAGAAGTGGTTGCTGATGGTGGGGTCAAAGGTATGAAATCAATCAAACGAAGATTTAAGTTAAAGCAGCAATGGCATAAATTCTGGAGTTAGTGGACTGTCAACATCAGAAACAAGATGGTGGGGGACATGAGTGGCAAGGCGTCAGCATCAGAAACAGTGTCATGCTAGAGTAGATTTGTTTCTTCAGCCTATAAAAGGAAACCGACGAAGGTCTTTGATTTAGGTTGTTGAATAAGGATTGAAACGCAAGTGTGCAAAGCAATCAACATTCAAATATTACTCAAGCAAGCTTAATCGTGAAACACAGTAAAGAAAGATTCACAAATCTGTAGAAGAACACCCTTTCCAGCACGGTTCAGATTATTGAATCTGTGTGAAGATCGTGGGTCTTTATCTTTTCTGCAAGTGGTTAAGCTTGTAAAAAGAAATTGTCTTGTAAGGTACAAATAAGAAGATAGTGATACTCACCTCTTGGCTTGACTACGCTAATCACCAAGGGAATACTGGACTAAGCTATTGTTTATCAATTGATAACAAGTGTCTGAACGAGTATAAATACTGTGTCTCATTACTTACTTTCATTATTTGATATTTAGAACTGTTAGAAATCAACCATCACAGTCAAACAGAGACAAATTCCAAGAATTGGAATCTCTATAGTAGACCTTGAACTGTTAATTGTAGACTATCCAAGTAGTCTGTATGGAACCGTGGTCTGCAAAATTATAATTTGCTGCATAAAATTATTAAAACTCGAATTAACCTACTCACCTTCCTCTAGGTTATATCTTGGACCTTACAATTGGTATCAGAGCCTGACTTTTCAGACTTAACAGTTTGTGGAAAGAAAAGGTCATTATCTTATTTGCAAAGAAGTTACTAACGGTTTGCTTTTGTGAAGAAAAATGGCACCACCAAAGTTTCCCAAATGTCCTAACAGTGGAGAACCTCCAACATGCTCTTTCGACAAGTTCAACCACTGAAAACTAAGGATGCTCGCACATCTCAATTCAATAGATGAAAGAATGCAAGATATCGACTTGGATGGGCCTCATATACCAATGTGCCAGATCTAAAGGATCCAACGAAGGAAGTTCAAAGACCAAAGTCCATCTGGTCCAGAGAGCACTGGGATTTGGAGATGGTTAATAGAAAAGCTATAAATCAAATATTCAAATCTCTTGATGACAACATGTTTGGGATAGTGATTTATACAACCATTGCAAAGGAAGCATGGGAGGCTCTACTGTTATAGAATGAGGGAACCAATGAGATTAGGAAAAACAAGAAGGATATCCTAATGCAATAATATGCATTAGTCTCAATGAGATCTGATGAGAATCTAACTACCTTCAATGAAAGATTCAATGTTATCATCAACAATCTTAGAACTTTGGGAAAGACTTTCGAAACCAAGGAAGTCAATCAAAAGTTTGTGAGATCTCTTGGTGAAATCTGGAGCACAAAGACTACAGCCATAAGAGAATCCAGAGATCTAACGAAGATTCCTTGGCTCAACTGTATGATGTATTGCATACATACCACCTTAAGGTTGAGCAAAAGAAGCAAATTGATGATGCAAGAAAGAAGACCTTGGCCTTCAAGGGTCAAGAAAGAGTTTTAAAATCCATGACAAAAGAGGAGACAAGTGATACCTAATCTGTAAGTGAACAAGATCTATCTGAGGAACTGACATTAATGGGAAATAAGTTCAAGAAGCTATTCAAGAAAAGGAATTTCAAAAAGAATTTCCCCTCAAAAACGAAGGAGGTAGAAAAGGAAGTCTGCTATAACTGTGGCAGACCAGGGCACTCTGCTACACAATGCAGATGGCCAACAGAAGACTCTTCTGCACCCAAATTCAAGAAGGACCACAACAAAGACACCTCTGGAAGAAAGGAAAGAGGCAAAGCTTATACGGCAAAGACATGGAGAGACATCACTCTGATGATGAAGATATCATATCAAATGCTCAGCTATATCTTATGGCCAGAGAAGATGAAAAGCAGTAGGTATTTGATCTTTCTGATTTAGATGCCACCATAGAGGAATTGAAGAAACTCTTAGAACTTTATTTCCCTTTTAAAGAAAAATAAAGAGAATCTTAAGCAGATTGCAATTCTCAAAGAGAAATGCAATTCAATAGATGAAAAGACTAATAATAGTATAATCTATGCTCAAGATGAACTAAAAGAAGCAAATGAAAAAGTAAAACTTCTCAATGTAGTAGTGAAAACACTTACCTTGAGAAACACTGAGCTTCAGAAGCAAGTAGATACCTGGAATGACAAGACTTTGTGTCTGCAAAAATTGCTCGATACAGGTCAATCCTCCCATGATAAAACTGGGTTAGGATATAATGACTGGTTGTACAACAATACATACAAGAAAGTCATTGCCAAGAAAACAAAGTAGACTGCTCCAAAAACTGTGTAGAAGAGGAATACCACAACTGCATTAGTCATACAGAAGAGTAATACCTCTATTGCAACAGGTGTACATAAGAGCAAAAACTATACTATACAGAATATGTAAAAGAGAAAAAGCTCCACTGCACAGATAGAACCAAAAAGCAAGAACAGTCTGTAGAAGAGATCTTTACTGCAAAGTAAGACCTCTACTACTCAAACCCAAAAAGGCTACAGCAGAACACCAGAACAAGCTTATCATAAAATACAGAAAGCCAAGAATCTTACAAGGGGATTCAATGAAAGACCTTATGAAGCTCAGCATGCACCCAACTACTCAGCATGGAACAAAATCTCTAGAACAACTTGGAGAAAACCATACTTGAGACACATATGCTCATGTCAATTACAGTAAACACAATGGAGCAGACCACTAAGAAGCACAAGACCAAAGGTTTACTCCTTGACATGTGGCAAAATTGGTCACAAGTCTTTTTAATGCTATAATTCTCACAAGAAGATAATTCAAGTGTGGCTTCCAAAAGCTAATCAATAAGGACCCATATAAGTGGATACCATGTACAAGCCCTCTATGTTTTCAATAGAGGAAAGACAAAAGGGCATATGATATCTGGATAGTAGATGCTCAAGACACAAGACTGGAAACAAATCCATCCTTGAAGATTACAGAAAGGAACAAGGACCTCTTGTCATATTTGGAGGAAGAAATACAGGTACAACTAAAGGTTATGGAACCCTTGGTACAGGTTCCTTAATCTTTAGAGATGTTTCTTATGTTAAAGACTTAGAACATAACCTTCTATCTTTAGTCAATTATGTGACAAAAATTATGATTTATCAGTCACTTATGATACATGCCAAGTAAAGACTAAAATCACACAAAAAGTCAAATTACTAGGAGTAAGGAAAGGAAACATTTGTGCAGTAAACTTTGATTCATCACAATGAGAACAAATAACTTATTTCTATACTAAAGAAGTTGAAGATACAAACTGGCTATGGCACAAAAGATTAGCTCATCTTAATTTCAAAACAATAACTAGATTATCCTCAGAAAACCTAATAAGAGAACTCCCTCAAACAAAGTTCAAAAAGGATAAACTATGCAGACCATGTTAGGAAGGAATGTAGAGTAAGGCAAGCTTTAAACCCTTAAATGCTTCAGAATCAACAAGAATTCTAGAATTATTACATATGGATCTATTTGGTCCAGTTGAGATAGAAAGCTTAAACAGAAAGAAGTACACTCTAGTTATAGTAGATGATTATTCCAGATATACTTGGGTAATATTATTACATAAAAAGAGTGAAACTTGTTGTCTGCTAACAAGGTGTCTTAGACAGATTCAAAATGAAAAAGGAATAGAAGTCATCACAATTAAAAACGATCATGGCACTGAATTTGATCAAACTGGAATAGATGTCTACTGCAATGATCGTGGAATTAAACACAACTTCTCAGCAACTAGAACACCTCAACAAAATGGTGTGGCTGAAAGAAAGAGTAGAACACTCACAAAGGTAACTAGGACAATGCTTTCTGATGCAAACTTGTCTAAAAGCTTCTGGGCAGAAGCAGTCAATACAGTTTGCTATACTCAGAATAGATGTACAATTCACAAGCTTTATAAGATGAACCCCTACGAATTGTGGAAAGGAAAGACACCAAGTGTCAAATACTTTTACGTTTTTGGATGCATATGCTATGTACACAACAATGATAAAAGCTATTTATAGAAATTGATCCTAAGACAGATGATGGAACTTTCTTAGGATATTCCACAAACAGCAAAGCCTTTAGGGTGTACAATAAAAAGACACAAACAGTTGAGGAGTGAGTTCATGTGTCATTTGATGAAACATAAACATTCATAAGGAATGCAAATGTATTTGATGAGGAATATGCATGTAATGAACAGGATACAAAAGAGGTCAATAAAATTATAGACAAGGAAGAATCGTCTATACACAATGACACTACAACAGAGACTAAAGAACAACCTCAACAACAATTGGAAACTAATGAATAAGACAAGGGAAGATAGATTAAGGCACATACACAGGATGACATAATAGGAGATAAAAATGCATCAGTATAGACTAGAAGAGCAACAAATGCAGAATGTCTATCTGCTTGCTTCATATCTGAAATAGAACCAAAGATAATAAGTGAGGTATGCAGAATACAGAATGCTCTAAATGATCCAAATTTGGTAGCTGCTATGCAAGAAGAACTAAATGAGTTCCAAAGAAATGAGGTATGGTATCTCACACCAAGACCCAAAAACTATCCAGTTGTAGGCTGCAAATGGGTATTCAGAAACAAATCTGATGAAAATGGAATAGTCATAAGAAGAAGGGATTACTTTGATGAAACCTTTGCCTCTATAGCAAGATTAGAAGCCATAAGATTGTTCCTTGTCTATGTTGCATATCAAGGTTTCAAACTCTATCAAATGGATGTAAAAAGCGTATTTCTAAAAGGAAAACTGCAAGAGGAATTTTATGTTGAATAATCTCCTGGCTTTGAAGACTCTGAATATCCAAGTTATGTATATAGGTTAGACAAAGCTTTATATGGATTAAAGTAAGCACCAAGAGCATGGTATGAAACCCTCTCATCATATCTATGTGAAAACAAATTTGAAAGAGATAAAGTAGATACCACCCTGTTTTTTAAAAAGCATAAGGAACATATATTGTTAGTGCAAATCTATGTTGATGATATTATATTTGGTTGCAGTAATAATAAACTTTGTGAATGATTTGCAGAATTGATTAAATCTAAATTTCAAATGACCTTAATCGGAGAACTAAAATATTTTCTAAGACTTCAAGTACAACAGTTAGAAACTGAAATCTTTATAAATCAATCTAAGTACTTAAAAAACACAATTAAAAAGTAGTACTAGTCATATGAAAACTCCCATGAGCACATCAATAAAGATAGATAAAGATGAATATGGAAAAAAAATAAATCAAACTATGTACAGAGGAGTAATAGGGCCATTACTATATCTTACAGCAAGTAGACCAGACATTCAATATGCAATTTGTGTCTGTGCAAGGTATTAATTTGATCCGAAGGAATCCCATTACACTGCAGTAAAGAGAATCCTGAGATATCTCAAAGGAATTCCAAACCTATGTGTGTGGTACCCAAGGGAATCAGATTTTACACTAACAGGTTTTTTAGATACAGACTTTGCAGGTTGTAGGGTTGATAGGAAAAGCACAAGTGGAGCATGCCAATTTAATTATGCAAGATTAATTTCTTGGTTCAGTAAGAAGCAAACTACAGTGTCAACCTGTATTGCAGAAGCAGAGTACATAGCTACAGGAAGCTGTACTACACTGATACAATGGAAAGAAAATAAATCAAACTATGTACAGAGGAGTAATAGGGTCATTATTATATCTTACAGCAAGCAGACCAGATATTCAATATACAGTCTATGTCTGTGCATGGTATCAATCTGATCTGAAGGAATCCCATTACACTGTAGTAAAGAGAATCCTGAGATATCTCAAAGGAATTCCAAACCTAGGTGTATAGTACCCAAGGGAATTAGATTTTACACTAACAGATTTTTCAAATGCAGACTTTGCAGGTTGTAGGGTTGACACGAAAAACACAAGTGGAGCATGTCAATTTCATTGTGCAAGATTAATTTCCTGGTTCAGCAAGAAGTCGACTACAGTGTTAACCTCTACTGTAAAAGCAGAGTACATAGTTACAAGAAACTGTGCTGCACAGATACTATGGATGAGATCACAGCTTGCAGACTATGATATGACATTCTCTCAAACCTCTATATTTTGTGACAACACGTCTGCAATAACAATTTCAGAAAATCTAGTTTTTCATTCAAGAATCAAACATATTAATGTCAGATATCACTTTATGAGGGATCATGTGCAAAAAAGTCATATTAAATTAGAATATATATATTCTAACAGAAAAATAAATTACATATATTTTTATAAAACCTCTCTATGAGTGTAAGTTTACTCAATTTAAAGGAGAATTGTGTATACTTTATTTAAAACAGTGAAAACTGGCCAAAATATTTTACTGCTCTACTACATATGTAGAATGCAGATTAACATTATTTTATACAAACTAGCATTATTGCTCTACTATACGCTGCTTACGTGGATACAGACTAGAAACAATATTATTTTACTGTATTTATTTTTGGAAAGAATATTAATTTACAAAAATGGTTTTTCAGAAATCACACAATAGTCAAAATAAGTGGCTGACACTATGTAACAGTTAGAAAGCTCTAGGAACGGTAATATTTTTTAGAGACTATAAAAGGAGAAATTTTCCTAAACAAAAATTACTTTACACTCTCATATTCTCTCTCTCTCTCTCTCTCTCTCTCTCTCTCTTTCTCTCTAATCTTGAAACTCTCTACTGCAATCAAGAATTGAAAACTCTAGCTTTCGATTTTCTCAAAACCACCTTTTAAACTCAAGATCTTTAACAAATACTCTTCGAAATGGCCAACACACCCTCAAATACATCCCAAAAGACCCTCAAATCATCCGAAGAACAGAAGAGCCCTATAAAGAAGATCGAACTTCAAACTGGAGTCGTGTTCAATTTTAGCAGTGTTCGGGAAGAATCAGATGAGGTGAAGGATGTAGCTGATCTAATCCAAGAGGCGAGACTCAAGAACCTGTGTGAACAAACTAACAGGATCTATGACAATGAAATTCTGGACTTCATTGAAAATGCGAAAGTTACAGAAGACCTGCAATTGATCACGTAAACATCTATTGTAAAGAAAGAGGGCACCACCATAAAACCAGAAGATCTAGCATAGCTCTTCAATCTGAAAAATGAAGGATCACGAGTTATTCCACCAACCATCATCACAACAGGAAGGCATGCAATGGTGAGTCAAGAAAGATAGAATGAGGGGATAAAAACAATGAAGAAGTATTTGTCAAAAGAGCACAAATTGCTTGCTGACATAGTCAAGAAAGTCATCCTTTTTAAAGAATTCAGTAAAGATTAGATTATAACTGATCAACAGGAGATAATGTGTACGATCCTCATATGACATGAAGTCAACTGGGAAAAATTCTCATTTATCAGATTGCAAAGGCTATATAGTTAAAGAAACCATTGTTTGGAAGGGTGATCAGCATCCTTCTAAAGCAAAAATTGCAACTATCTGACAAGGAAGGGATGCCATGGACGGTGGCCAAGCAAATTAACATCAAGAAGATAGGCAAGTAGCCTATTGGATTGACAAAGCAGACTAGAGTAGTGTCAACCGTTGTCAAGCCTGCAGACCACCCACCCAAGTATGCAAAAGTACAGACGAGAAGAAAGGATGTGCAGACGACTACTACAGTACAGACAAGATCAGCGACAAAGCAAATCAAGAAAGTACCAGCAGGAAAAGCTCAACCACCCAAGAAGAAGCAGTAGAGGGTGACAAGAAGGAAGCTAATCGTGCAAGATTCCGATGAAGAAACCATCTCGGATCACCCTGCTACAAAATCAACTCTAATAGAGGTAGAAGTACAATCTGAAGAAGTGTATACTGGACAGATAGCTGAGCCCTCATCCTCAAGAATGCCTCCTAAGGCATCAGAATTAGCTGCATTCATAATGCCAATGTGGCATTAAAATTCCTGAAAAGTGGAGCCGATGAGAACCTTCGAAGTTTAATCCTAGAAACTCAGAAGAGTTTAATGATGGAGTAGACTAATGAAGGACCTCAAGCACAGTTCAGAAAAAGGCTTGTGGCAGAAGGATACACAAAGAATAAGATAAGAAAAATAGAAGCCGATCTCACACCTCTACAAACTGGACCAGCTCAATCTACCTTTGCTGCACCCTCCCTAACAATAGGAACCACTACAGCAGAGCCAACAATCGCAGAAATCATTCCATTCACAAGCAGTGGAATGGACACCTCTGTGATTGCAGAAGAGCAACCTTTACTCTAGTAGAAGTCTGGACAACCACCACAACAACAGAGATAAGACCTTCTCCAGAGAAGGTGATAGACACAGTCATGCAGACAGTGTGAACCATAGAAAAACAAGCTCGACTGCTCAAAGCTAGAATAGCAAGAACAACCTCTTCACCACTTAGCATGAGAAATCAAGTTGAGCAACAGATGAAAGAAGAAAGGGAAGGCATGATTCAGGAATTTATGGCTCAACACAAACTTCTAATCAAGAGGCCAACAAAGACGGGAAGGAAAACTAGATCTTCCAAACCAGTATTAATCCCCTCAGGACCTAAGACTCTTTATAGAGTCAATCCAGATGGGTCTCATACCTTGATTGGAGAATCTGATAGGATGACAGAAGCAGAAGCCATTCAACTAGCTCAACTGTAGAAGAAGACTGCTAGTAGGTCAAAAAGATCAAAGGAGGCACACATGCTTTTCAATGGCACCTCGAAGACAACTCGACTCAGACATACAATACTCAAGAAAATTGAATTTGTAAATACACCTACCGTCGCAGCTGAGCTCAAAAAGCTCTTAACCAAGCATGTTCTAGCTACAGTCGAGGAGATATATGACTATCTCTCAAGACCTGACTTGGGAGAACACCAACCAATAAGAGATCATGGAAATAATGGTGGCAATCAGCCACATCCAGACACTGAGGACGATGATGATGCATTCATTGATCAGATTGCTGAGGAAGGCATACAGGAACATACTACCTTAACCAAGATAGATACAGCAGAGTCCCTTGTAGCAAACTCTATAGCAGCACAGACAGCTGAGGAAACCTACAGCAGAAGAATCTGCAAAGGACGAAGGAGTCAAGAAATCTACTGAAGGCCATACAGCTGACATGGGAATGGACCCATCCATTGATGAAGCTACAGCTAAGGGATATGAAACTGAAGAATCTGTAGCAGAAACCCAGGTAATCATCGCCCTTACAGCTGAAGAATAAGCAGCAAATGGCCAAGCGGCAGAGGTTCCATCAATAGAACCAAATGAAGAAGAAGAACCGGTTGTCGAAGAACAACTAGCAACATTTAAGGAAGCACTTGAAACAGATCCATCTGCAGTAGAAGCAACTAACTCTGCAGTTGAGGCAACTCCATTAAAAGGACCAGACGAGCCAACATCAATGTAGATGACAGATGCTCAAGTTGTAGCAGGGGTCTCTCCTTCTGATACTCATAATCTTATGAATATTCAGTTCACGCTATCTTCCTCATTTGGACTGACGCACATTGCAGTGGATCTACCATCCGAAGCACCAGTACCTTTGGATAGTGAGATCTCTGCAACTCGAAGGACACTTGATCAATTAACACCAACCGTAATAAGGAATCTCAATGAATCCTTTGAAGATGATGTTCAGATAGTCTTAGTACAGCCAAGACCAACAACTGAATGGATACCATCATCACCATCAACTACCACCACGAGCCACATGTTTAGAAAACTAGATCAAGACATCTATGAAATACACTCGTGGACCAGAGATGTATTTCATGATCTTCTTGAGACTCCATAGCCAATTGCAGAGGACCTAGAAGCAGAAAGGCATGTTAGACACAAAACTTTCGAAGACTTTCGCTCAATACTCAACACCTTGGAAACTGGAGTCATTGATCAGCTGAAACAAGCCAAATCAATGAATCTTCAACATCAACGAATCAGCATCTCAAACTTCAATAAATTCAGAGACCAAACCAAAGCTGAGCTCAAAAGGATTCAAATTGATGTGCAGACTACCCAACTTAAACTCAGTGAGCACATTCGCAACAATGACATAAAGATGGGACTACTTGAAACACAATTTCAAGTAGTGCAGAAGAAGGTATTCACTGAACTTCAAAGCATCAGGACTGCCATTGAAGCTCTTCCCTCTACCCGCAATGCAAACTAAAAGGGGGAGAAACAATATGCAGCAGAGCAGAAGACTCAAGAGGAAAGGTTTGTAGTCAAACAAAAAGCAGAAGAAAAAGAAGCAAGAGGTCTACCAAAAGGTCTAGACATCAAAGGAGCAGACCTCAAGGCATAGGACTCATAACAAAGATGGCATAACAGAGATTCATAGCAGAGAACTCCTAAGTGCAGCAGACGATCTGAAAAAGAACATAAAAGTCTACGCAACAAACGAAAGGAGCATGAAAGGTAAGTAAAAACATCTCTACTGCTCTTTCTTTCTCTTTATGTTTTTTGTTAGCAAAATGAAAAACAATGTAATGTTTAAGTTAGAAAAGGGATAAACTTGTTGTTTTACATAGGAGTTTTTGTTAGCATCAATTTAGGGGGAGATTAATAGGAATATGCAATCCCTCCAATTGTATAGAAATTGATGTAACAAAACTGAGATGTATTAGTCATAATGTAGTTAGTGTGTTTAGGCTAGAAGTCAAGTAGGTAGTTGCAGTCTAGGTTGAATGTTGAAGAGATGATGAAGATCAGATGAGCCACTAGATACAGACTACTACAAAGGACTTTGGATAAACAACTAAAACATTAATGAACAATAAAAGAATATCAAAGTCTTTAGGATTTAGGAACTGAGTTTGTAGACGAGAACCAACACAGAATGCATCAATGTGCAATAGATCTGTGTGTAGACAAGGTTGCACCAGGGACTGATGCAGACGAGGTCTCACAGTATAGTATACAGACTAAGGTGTAGTAGACTGGGTGCAGCAGAGGTGGTTGCTGATGGTGGGGTCAGAGATCTAGAGTCCGTCAGACGAAGATTTGAGTTAAAGCAGCAATAGCATAAATTCTGGAGTTAGTGAACTGTCAACATCAGAAACAAGATGGTGGGGGAAACAGTGTCATGAAGCAGTAGGTTTGCTTCCTCAGCCTATAAAAGGAAATCGACGAAGGTCTTTGATTAAGTTTGTTGAATAAGGACTGAAAGGCAAGTGTGCAAAGTAATCAATATTCAAAAATTACTCAAGAGAGATGAATCATGAAACACAGTAAAGAAGGGTTTACTAGTCTATAGAAAAACACCCTTTGCATCAGAGTTCAGATTGCTGAATATGTGTGAAGATCGTGAGTCTTTATCTTTTCTGCAAGTTGTTAAGCTTGTAAAAAGAAGTTGTCTTGTAAACTACAAACAAGAAGATAGTGATGCTCACCTCTTGGCTTGACTACACTGGTCACTAAGGGAAGACTGGACTAAGCTCTTATTTATCAATTGATAACAAGTGTCTGAACCAGTATAAATACTCTGTCTCGTTACTTGCTTTCATTATTTGATTTTAGAACTATTAGAAATAAACCTTCATAGTCAAACCAAGATAAATTCCAAGAATTAGAATCTCTGCGGTAGACCTTGAACTGTTAACTACAAACTACCCAAGTAGTCTGCATAGAAGAGTGATCTGCAAAATTATAATTCGCTGTATAAAATTGTTAAAACTCGAATTAACGTATTCATTCCCCTTTAGGTTATATCTTGGACCAAACAGTATGCCTTCAATGAACATCATGTTCCAAAAAATTTTGTTGATTTCATATACACATATACGCTATTCTGATTTGTTTTACCTCAAAATCCATTCATCGGTTCATGACCTGCTAATGAAGCCAGTTATCCGAGAATACGGCGAGGAAGAGGTGAAAAAGAACCCCTAACAGTACCAGCCCAACTTTAAACCTTATGACAAACGTCCAAAACAACGTGTCGATTCATTTTATTGTGGCTTCATTGTGTGCTCGCTAATGGATACGATCATTAATGAAAGGGAAATACTGTCGAAGTCAGTAGATGCAAGAATCGTTTCATTGTTGTTCTCAGTGATTTCACCTTAAACTATGTGGCTGCTACTTGTGATAACGGACTTCTATCAGTCAAAATCTTCACAGTGACAGAACTGTTCCACTATCAATGCTTCTATTTATTTTTAGGGATAAAGTGTGTTTTGACCGTCCGATACCTTGCATATTTTTATATAGATGTCTAAGCATAAATATTGTGTAGCGTCGTTCGGCAATGTATTTTGAATTCTCTAAAAAAAAATTCCTTTCAAAGATTGTGCAGCTACAAGTGCAAATAGTAATATTATCCCATCCAGTCATAACACTCTAGTAATATACACAGTGCATCCAATAAACCAAACAGTTAAGCGCTTCAAGAGAAGCATAAAAAGGAACAAAGTTTACTTTTGCACAAGTGCCATTATCAATTCCATACAAGATCACTCATTATCATCCAAGGTTCAAATACAAATATTAAGATCATGTCATCCAACCTTCACATAATGAATGGCGCCCTATAAATGTTATGAATGTTTAATTATTTAAACATGCACTTCTGGTTTAACAGTGCGTCCAATAAACCAACAGTGCGTCTTGCTACGAACCTAATTCGTCAACAAAGAATGAAGCATAACAGTTGTGAATAACCAAATTCATACAGCAACAAACAACCTAACAATGCGATTGTTGAATTTGAACAGTTCCCTATGAAAACAAAAGTTGTTCTAATTCTAAATCATGAAAATGCCTAAGGTAATTCTTCCCTGCATGTCCAAGTGTTATGATTACCAATCTTACTTCATCTGGAACACCTTATCGTCCTCACCAATTCATCCCTTGAACGAAAACGTTTTTTTCCTGGGACGACCCGGCTGCTTGCTTGAAGATAGGGGAGCAATGTCATGGGGCGTTGACATCGAACACTCTAATACCAGCGACGAAGGGACAGGAAAGACGATCCCCTCATAGTTCTTGCAATTGTTTACGATGTGAAAGTACGATTCCACAATATCCACAATCTTCAAATTATATTGTGCGATTACAGTTGCTGCATGCATACAAGGAAAACCCTCTTGCTGCTAATCAAAACACGAACACGTCCTTGCGGTTATGTTGATAGAGGCTGAAGGGTGGTCTGACAACACCGCGAAAATGGATTAAGAAGAATGACTCATAATGACGGTGGGTCCTAATTCCATGGTTTTCTTCAGTTTCGCGGACATGGTGGGTCATAAATTTCCATACCACTTCTTTGTATCTTTCCTCCTCTAATTAAACCAACCAGATATCTTCAATCGAATCTTATCCAGCATTCGTGTGATCATTAAGTCTCTCGCATCCAACAATCAAGTGTTAAGTGACTCGGCAGCATGTGATGTGACCTCCCCGTATCGACAGTATCCATCATGAGAATTTTCCCAACCCTTGAGCAGTAATGAATCAAGGAATCTTTCAACAATCGAGCCACTTTCAGCCTCAAACGTTACCAACTTATTGAAGCAGTCAATACGGAGGGGGTTTTGGTAGCCATACTAAAAGAGTGTAGGGCCTGAGATTTTGTTTTAAATCATGCAGGCAAAATAAATGACTATCATATGGGAAGAATACCTTTGGTAATGCATCTAACAGTCCGATACAAAATCTAATACGACGATCGTCCGGGATAATCTTCGTTAGCTCCTTCAAAAACCATAACCAATTTTCCAGTGTATCTGAGTCAACGACGACAAACCCTAATGAAAAGACCTAAAATTTTAAAATACAGAAAAGCTGTTTAGTATCAATGTAATCTATTACATGACAACAACGCATCATTCATTTTAAACAATACACCATGTAAACATGGTGAGATTTCTAATCAACAATGCAACTATACACATAGGTTACCTTGATCATCATCTTTAGCTGTCGTCGAAAGTATGACACCTTTGAATCTCCCCTTCAAGAATGTCCCATCCAGAAAAAGCATTGGTTTACAATGGTGAAAGTCGACTAATTAAAGCATTGAATGAGAAGAAAAGCATGGAGAACCTTCTCGAATCAAGATGGACATCCAAGGCAATGTGACTCCCGGGATTGGTATTGTAACGCCCCGGGATTTCCTGTCCAATACCTGCTAAACACGTGGCGTTACCGCCGCTCCAAAGTTTCCTTCGAAGCAAGGCGACAGGAATACAAGGGGTTTAAGTATCAGAAACATAGGATCTAGAAATAAATATCCAACTTACATCGTCTAGAATTACATAAAAATCGTACTCCGAAAATATAAGCGAAATGGTACAGCAAGTCGAAACTAATCATCTTCGCTATGTAACGGTTCCCTCCACGATCCTTTATTA
>LIEC01007405.1:0-26375 GCA_001925005.1 Drosera capensis
TATCGTGAGATCCATTAGTTCGTATATTTCATGGTTCTTGAATATCTATGTATTCTCCGTGCGTTCTTGTTATCATTGCTTTGACGTATTGAATGATAGACGTATTGTTTGATTCTTGAAGTTATGTAAAACCATTTAGAACCTCAAATACGTAATCGTTTGAATGATTCTAATGATGTGGTAATTAGCATTGATTGCACTTTAAAAACCTTCAAATCCGTAATTGTTTGAATGTTCTAAAGTGTAGTTGTTGTTAAGAGAATACATGAGTAGCCTAAATGAACCGTGCTTCGTGAGTTTGTTGGCTAGAATTGGTAGTCTCTCTAGAACTTAATGTTATTGAAAGGTTAAATCCTAAGAGTTTCTCTAGGGTTATCATTCAATAAAAGAAATTCTTAGCAAGCTTTTCCTAATTGTCGACAAATTAAGGAGAGATAAGTTGTTAACAACTATACCAATTTATTCTTGAGCATATGAATTATTCATGGACCGATGATCAATACTTGAGTCAAAATAGAGATAATATCTTCAACTAAACTCTTCTTCACATTTTGATTCTCATCTTTGTTATTTCATATTCTTACATTGAATTGTTTTTCAATTAGTACAGTAATCAATCTCAAACAAAACCCCCTTATTACATTCATTGTGAAGTAAATCTAACACATTCCCTGTGGATACGATCCCGCTCATCGCTATACACAAGTAGTTAGAGAGGGTAATTATTTTTGGAGGATTCGACACCTATCATATGTGCACAGGTCATTTAGCCCTGACGCTATCGCCGTTATGGATGCTATTGTAACTGAAGAAGCGATTAAGCAGACCATGTTTTCATTGGATAGGAATAAGGCTCTCGGCCCAGATGACTTCAATACCGAATTTCTCATGCTTACTTGGAATATTGTGGGAAAGAAAGTCACTCTTGCCATTCGTGATTTCTTTGTATCTGGCTGTCTTCTGACTGAGGTTAATGCTACATCCCTTGCCCTCTTGCCAAAATATGATAATCCTGCCTCTATAAAGAATTTCAAGCGTATCTTCTGTGTTAGCACTATTTATAAGTGCATATTCAAGATCATGGCTAACAGGATCTCATCCTTCTTGAATGAGGTGATTTCTTAGAAGCAAGTTGCATTTGTAAGTGGGCGAAGAATTGCTGATAATATTTTCTTAGCTCAAGAGCCCTTGTTGAATTATAAATCCAGACCATACCTCCCTAGAATGATGGTCAAGGTGGACATGCAAAAAGCATATGATACTTTATCATGGGAGTTTCTTTTCAAATCTTTGAGGGCTTTCGACATTTCTGTCATGTTCTCTATTAACATTCATTGTGAGTTACATGGGTATTTTCCTAGCACACGTGGCCTCAGAGAAGGGGACCCCTTGTCTCCATACTTATTCATTCTTACTATGGAAATTTTCTCTGATATTCTAAACTGCCAAGCTGCTAAACCTGAGTTTGACTATCATTGGAGGTGCAAAAAGGTGAAGTTAAATCATCTTTTTCCGGTGATGATGTGCTCCTTTTCTGTGAAGGCAACTATACATCCTTCCAGATTCTGAAGCAGGGTGTTGATCACTTCTCTATGCTCTCTGGTCTTAATCTGAATCTCATGAAAAGTGAGATTTTTTGCAGGAAACTATGCTGTTGATAAAGACCGCATTCTCTAATCTTGGGGACTGAATCTTGGGACTCTTCCTGTCCGCTACTTAGGAGTACCATTGATCCCTGGTCTTCTCAGATTGGCAGATTGTAGACTTCTGGTGCAGAAAATCAAGAAAAGAGCTCAGTCTTATGCTAATATGACCCTCTCATACTGTAGAAGACTCATAATCATCGCCTCCACATTGTATTTCATCCAGTCCTATTGAAGTATAATTTTCATATTGCCATAAGCTATTCTCAAGGAATAAAGCAGATTTGTCTCAAGTTCCTATGGAAGGGTGCGACCTTACAGAAAGGGGGTGCTAAGATATCTTGGACTGACGTTTTCTTGCCCAAGACTTGGTCTGAAAGATCTCAGAACATGGAACAAGGCTCAAATGATGAAACATGTATGATTGTTTGCCTCTGAAGCTCAATCTCTTTCGAATTCTTAGACAAAAGCTAACCTAATTCCCCAGGTTAACTTTTGGTCTATGAGAACCTCTAAGGGATGTTCTTGGACTTAAAAGAAACTCCTTATGTTGAAACCATTGGTTCAGAACCACACCTTATGAAAGATTGGTAATGGACAATCTATTTCTCTCTCTGATATGATAGATGGTCTTCTGATGATCCATTATTTGCTAGATCTTCCCATGACTTGATTTATAGTTTGGGGTTTTCTAGAGATGCCTCCTGTCATCTATTATTCATGGCTCTACATGGGATCCTGCTTATGTTTCTCATGTCTTCTTTGATGGGGTTGTTTGGCTTGTAATTCATGGAGAGGTGGATGTATGTTGCTAGGAGCCTTGTCCAAATAGAATCTTCTCATCTTCTTCGGCATGAGAAGCTATTAGGCAGAAGGGCACGACGGTGGTGTGGCATAACCTTGTATGGGGCTTGACATGCTTTCATCTCTTGGTTAGCTGTGAGGAAGAGGCTTAGCACTATGGACAGATTATTTAGGATGGGGAGAATTCAGCAAGGTGTATGTATGCATTGTAAGAACCAACTTGAGACTCATGACCACTTATTTTTCAGATGCACCTTTCTTCGGCCGTTTGTTAAGGATTGAGCTCAAAAGTGCGAAGTTGCCTTTCCGAGAAGATCTAGCGTTCAGAGCTTTGTTTTCTTTGCTGGGAAATTTAGAGGCAAAGTTCTGTACAAAGTGATATGGAGACTGACTTATGCTGGCATGATCTATGTTATCTAAAAAGAGAGGAATGACATAATTTTCAGGAACTCAAGATCATCAATTCATGTCTTGATGAAGCACGTTCACAAAGCTATACAAGATGAATCTTATCTGTTCAGAGATTTCAAGGACAACCCAAAGAGTAGAAGAATTCAGCCAGCGTGGAGCATCTCTGATGTTGTTTTTTCTAATGCTCCCACGGGAGTGTATGACCCATGATGTTTATTATTTCAGATATTATGAACACAACACCACCTTTCTTTATGGCTTATCTCGAGGAATGGACTATGCAGGATATAGGCTGCTGGACTTCGAAAGCTGCTTTGATGATGTGTCTTATGTACTCATTTGTTGTAATTTTGCTTGAGCTTTTTGATGATGGGCCACGCCCTCGTTTATATATTATGTTCGATGTATTTTATAACGGGTCAGAGATCTTTTGCAGTGTGACAAAAATTATCATATCAAATCAATTGATTGTAATTCTTTTGTGACGTTTATAGTATAACATTATGAGTTCAAAAACACCAAACACATTTCCAAGTAGTATAACATAACTCATGGCACCAACGTGACAGAGGCGATGCCATTTAACTAAATAGTCACTCAACAGCCTGACTTTTATTTTCCTATACATCAGCTTGGCCATCAACAGACTGTATGTTGTCAATCTCTAAAGCTGCCGAACTCCTTGCATTTCTGTGTAGCTTGCACTTCCTCGAAACAATCATTCCATTGTTGAGAAGCCCGTCCTCCTCATCCTCAGAATCAGCAGCTCCTATGTCACAGATGCTGCCGTCCTTCTTTATAATTGGAACATGTCGGGCTGAAGGGCTTTTTTTGCTGAGATAACCAGGCATTTTGGACTGAAATAATATCAGCACTATTTGAGCATTCAGAATAAGCCTTCAGAAGTTACTTGTTCAGGGATAGGAAAGCATGCCCCCACTTGAACTTGCCCAACAGCAAATTCCCCGTCTCTTCTTCCACAAATTATCAAAGCAGCAGCCAGTGCCCCAACGCAAGACAGCTCACAAGGCCACCCATAATTCACTGGATTTGCAGCCACCAGCCATGGTAACAACCAACGGGCAGCACAACGCAGCTTCACAAACGGCACATCACTCAGACGTGCCCATGAGCAGTCAACAACACCCAATCCTCTTCTCTTCATCAAGTAGTGATCTTCCTTTTATACGCATTGTGTACCCGTAGGACTCAGCACGATTCCCCCAAATCCACTAGATACTCGCAACTCCTTAAGCAATTTGAACCTCGCTAGCTTGCGCCCTGTACACCTTTTGGCGTCACACTGTCCAAAATCCCACATTGCAAGCTGAATTTTTGGAACCACCATGAGGTCCTCTTCTTCAACTGCACCTTCCGAAGGAAAAGACCTACTTTCTTGGGATTCGAAAGGGTTGAAACGGGAACTAGGCTGTCCCCGTTGTGAACGATGGCTGTTCTGTCTTCTAGGTTTGTTATGCCCCATGGGTTGATACCAAATTAATGCCATTAAGAGGAAATGAATATGTGACTGTCTACAAAGAAGCACTGCATTCAGGAAAATACCGAACATAAACAACGAATGAATATTATTCATAGCAAACAAAATACACGATAAACATCAGGATACAAGACCATTCGATTCTGCTAAGCATATGCAAGTATACATGAGTACATGAAGAATAAGGAACGATATGGGACCTGGATCCCCAGTAGTGGTGCTGTATACCACCCAAACACCCAGCTTTCCTGGCCCAAAATAAAAAGAAAAGAAAAAACTTAAAATTTTTGCACTCAAAAATCTGGACAGCACACCCCTGCTGTAGTGGGGGGATACAACTTCAACAATATGTGATCAATGGGTACTCTCAAGAACTGAAGAGTACTCAGAGCAATCGCAACGGATTCTTCATGCGAGTCCCTACCCTCCAATTTAGGGATTTCCAACTGAAAAACTGTGTCGAATGGCTTCTCTATCTTGATCTTTATCCCCAGAACAATCCCAAAATCAATTTTGCTTCCCCACTTTCACTTTCAGGGAACCAAAATATACATTCCTATCTCATTTTTCCCCTGCCACATCACCGAAAAATTGAGGGGTCACTCTTTCCTCTCCTCATTTTCTCTCTCCTTCCCTCATTTCTCCCTCCGAAGACGACTCCTTTCTCTGGCGATTTCATCTTCATCTACTTCGCATGATTTCATCTTCATCTACTTCGCATCAACAGCAAAACAAGAAATTGATCTGAGTTGATTTCATAGTTCACATATGATTTCATGGTTCATGTTGTAGAATCTCTCAATTGATCTGTTTGGGGTTCTAGTCGTTTGCATCGCGGCAGCAGATCTACAAAGTTCACAAAAAATTTCTTCCAGTCGATTCACATCATCAATCATAGATTTGATTTTTGTGGGTTTTGCAATATTACGATTACGATCCTTTAAATTTGTGTTATCGAAGTTGTTGAATGGTAGATTATTTTTGTTAGATTTAAAAAAAAAAATTATGTGCATAGTTTTCAAGGATTTAGATATATATTTTTTAATTGATAGAAAATCAGAATAGGAAAAATATTATGTACATTTTATAAAAAAATAAGAATAATGACATTACAGCGTAAAACAGAGATAGAGATAGGAGGATATAGGTGTGTACTCAGCGGAATTGAACATATTCATCACCAACTATATACAAAGTGGTTGACCATTTGCAAGAAGTTTGTTTCAGTAAAAGAGCAATAAATTAAACTTAACGAATAAACATACTAATCTACAAACACAACACATCTTCAATTTCGCAAAGGTGAATCTTTCAAGATGTATCTATATGGAGCTAGCCGGGTAGAAATAGATGAGCATAGGGTTGTTGTCGGGTAGAACAAGGATATGACACTGACCAAGGGAAAGCAATAAGGACTTGTCTCCACAAGGTTACTGTACCAAGTTGAGCGATTCAGGATCCCCATACTAGAGAGAGAATCTTATAGAGCACACCCTGGATCGAAGTTTGACATCAATTTGAGCAACCGCAAAATCCTCCCTTGAGAAGAAACAATTCATTTTAACAACAACATATCAGTTACAACTGAGTGGTATCAAAATTTATGATTACATAAGAATAAGTTCAATCATGAATTAAAAATGAAGTTATTTTTATAATTTGACATTATCAATCATGAGCTAAAATGATGTCAAAATAGAACTGATTTATAATTGATTTTATATTTGACACTAATTATAGATGCATTTATCTTTGTCACGTCATCAAAAATGATTATCTATTGTTTTTTCTTGTTTAAAAAATTATCGATTAATTATAAATAAAATATTTTAATCAAGAGTTAGATAAGTATATAGTTGAAAAAATAATTAGACAATTGAATAAAAGATTCACATAAAAAAATAGTTGAAAAAAAGGTTGAAATTCATAAATGTGTTTAAAATTTAATTAAAAAGAATCATAAATTAATATTTAATTTTAAATCGTAATCAACAAGCTAAAAATATTGTGATCGTGAGAAAATTCGTTATGATTGAAACTTTTAGGGTGTAAAATAGCTCCAAATATTAAAGTGATAGTTCTAGAATTGATGCCAAATGCATTTGATATCAATTTATAAAAATGACTACACTCAATTTAAGACCAAGGTTGGCTTTGCTCAAATATGCAACTACATGTAGTATCTGAATGAATTGAGCAAATCTTCAAAGAAAGTTCTAATATTTTCTATATGGGTTAATTTTCCCCATTGAATTGAATGGACAATCAACGTTATCTGATACAAACAACACAAAATCCTGTTAACAAAAGCCAGATAGGTTACAGTAGAGAAACAAGATAAAACCAAATCCAAAAAGAAAAGAAAAGAAAGAACACAAAAAACACCTCGAAAAAATCCTAAGCACAAAGCAAACTGCGTAAAGTCGAAAAAAGGGATCACTTACTGTTTGGAGTGGCTGGCGCGGTGGACGACAAAGGCCAAGTTGGCCGTGGGGACTAATTTTTGGAAGAAATAGCGATTGAGAGAATGGAGGGGGGTCGATAAAGCGATGAATACTCTAAACCCTAGAACAATATCTTTATGAAGGATTTTTTTTTTTTTTACTCCAACAGAAAATACTATATGATGTTATCAATACATTGATAATCGTGTGAGTTTTGTCGGTTGGGAAAAAAGAATGTGTATCTTGACACACTATATGTCAAGTGATGATCGAACGATTGAGATTTAAATATATGGATAAATGATTAAGATTAAAACAAAATAATTTAATCTCATTCATCTGTCTCAATTGGTTTAATCTGAATCGTTACTTTATTTCTTGACACACAATATGTCAAGACACATAATCCCTAAACCCATAAAAATATATGACCTAATAATATACAACATAAGTTTTCATTTTTTTATAGTGGCTATAATTCAAGAGTAGGTTTTGGCGATTTTTTCACGGAGCGACGATTTTTCTGTTTTGCACTATTGTGCACTGTTTTGAAATGTTCATTTTCTTCATTCTCTCAGATTTCCACCGAAAATGCCCAAAAAAACCCTGTTTTCATCCATATTTTAGCCATAATTCGAGACACTATAGCTGGGACTATGGATGAAGGCAGCCTCATACTCGACATGGGTATGCAATTGACAAAAACAGAAGCGAGGAAAGCTCAAGGTACTGTAGCTCCGATGCATTTCACTTCGCAAAACGGGACTGCGATGGATTCTGTCTTCGATTTCGATAGGGCTCGAGGCGGCATTGTTGGGAGTATGGATGAAGGTAGCCCCGTCTTCGGAATGGTTTCGCATTTTCCTGTTTTGGCTGGAAATGCGTCTCGACGTTCTAAACCTACCCACTCCAGGCAACAGAGTCGAGGTCGAAGTCGTGCTCCGATGTAGAACCTTGATGCTACGCAACCCGTCACGGAAGGTTCCCTTAGCCAAGGACGAACCTTTACATCGATGCTGAATTCTAATCCGCTAGATAGGAAGATGAAATTCAGTTTCGTCGAACCGATTTTGTGAGAATGGTCGAATGATATTCGAACCATCGGGGGAGACCATTGCGGAAGCAACAAACAAATGGGGCAACTATTTGATATGCTATTTTAACTCCGGAAAATTGTGTGTGATGATCGTGGTGAGGATCGCAAAGAGCCCTGGAGCAAGCTAGGGTTGAAGGATGTGATTTAAATGCGTCTGGTTTATATTATTTTCACATACCTAAGGGAGCTGCGAGGTAGAGGATACTGGAGGAATGGCATGGTTATTTGCTGAAAAGCCCATTATACTCTAGCAATGGATTCCGAATTTGGTGATGTGCAAGAAGGCGCACAACAAGGTGCCTCTATGAGTGAGGATCCACAATATTCCTTCGGCATTGTGGACGAGCTCGGGACTGAGTGGCATTGCCAGCCTCATAGACAAACGACTTTATACATATTCTTTCACGGAGAACATGACCAAGATCGCATTCGCAAAAATCTATGTCGAGGTATGTACGGATAAAGCCCTCCCTGATGAGGTCTATGTGAAGTTGGGGAATTCTGTCCTTTCCCTGAAGGTCAACTACCAATGGAAGTCGCAGGTTTGTCCAAAGTGCCAGATCTTCGGTCATGTCTGTAGGCCACATACGGCTATAGCCACTGTTACAGCTCCTGTTGGTGACAAGGGCAAGAATATCGTTGTTGACAGTACGTCTATCGATGATGAAGGATTTATATTGGTATGGAAGAAGAAGGCCTCCAATGGGATTGTGATCGTAGAAAAAAAACCCGTCAAACACCCCAAAACCTATTCCAGCGACACTAGATGAGGACATCAATAACAGTGATTAGAGCTCTAAAGTGTTGAGCATTGATAAATGCGAGGATAATGAGCAGAGCACAGAGGTCATAGATACAGTTCCAAAAACAGAGTTTGAGTTTTTAACAGGAGCAGCTCGTATTGAAGAGAATTCTCCTACATCACAGCTAAAGGAAGACACTGTGTTGGACCTGATTGTGGTTGGCTTGACTAGTACAGCACCGAAATCCTTGGGGGTTGTTTCTGACAATGAAGCTAGTCCTACAGCAAAAAAGGTCAAAAAACATAAGAGTAAAGGGAGGTCTAGTACTATAGCTAGACCTCGAAAAAGGTAGTCAGAATTTCCCAACCATCTGTACAGTTTTTATTTTGTTGGTTTTTGAATGTGAGGGTTCTAGAACTCCCAATAAAGAAAACAGAAGTCTGCAACATGGTGAAACGAAGGAAGCTGAGTTTGTTTGCCATTCTGGACACCAAGGTGAAGGAAGAGAAGCATTCAAATACTTTTGCTTCAATGTTTCCAACCTGAAAATCCTTTGCTAACTATTCTTGTTCTAATAAAGGAAAGTTATGGGTCGGGTGGGACCCTAAAATCCTTGTCTTCATTCCTTTCTGTACTTCACACCAAGTCATTCATGGAAGAGTAAGGTACGACGATCAAGGTTGAGAGTCTATCTTCTCTTTTGTCTATTTTGTCTATGCTGAATACACTTTTGTTAGGAGAAGATCCTTGTGGAGTGATATTGAAGACAAGGGACAGGTATTTGATGGTATTCCATGGATGATTCTTGAGGACTTTAATGCAAGTAAAGAGGTAGCTGATAGAAAAAGAGGTACGGATAAATGGCTACCATCCTTTGATGAGTTCTCTGCTTCTCTTGAAAATGTTGCACTTGGTGATCTTAGATATAGAGGATACATGTTCACATGGACTAACAGAACTCAAGGAGAACATGCTTGCTACAAGAAAATTGACAGGTGCTGTGCAATTCCAAATGGCAGACTCAGTTCAATTTCTATGAAGCTGAATTTCTCTCACCAGGGGGTTCTAATCATTCCTCTGTAGTTGTCTGTGTTGATGAGGGTAGGCGCCGTTCAAGTACCACCATTTTTTGTCTATGCATACGGACTTCCTTCCGACTGTTTATGATACCTGGCAGTCCATGAAAATTCCAAAGGCTGGCTCGTGAAACTCGAGGCAGTTATTGCAACTTAGACCAATGGATCAGCAACAAATCAATTGAAAGATTGGGGATGGACAATCTATTAAGCTATGGTATGACTCTTGATATTCTTGGGGTCATTTGTATTTTAAAAGTTTCTAACTCCTTTATCTACAACACTCGAATCTCAAGGGATACTACACTGCACTTCTTTATTCATGACTCATTCTGGCAGTTGCCTTCATCTATTCTAGACTTGTTTAATGACTCTCCTCTTCTTGTTATCAATGGAGGGATGGATGTGTGTCTTTGGGGTGATGGGAGGAAGAGAGAATTCTCAAATGCCAACGCATGGAATCATCTTCGAAAAAGGACTCCAAAGATATTTTGGCACAGGCTTATCTGGTTCAAAGGAAACATCCCAAGACATGTCTTCATTAGTTGACTAGTGATACGGCAAAGGCTTTATATCCATGATCGCCTTATGGGAATGAGATTACTATATGATGCTCTATGTGTTTTCTGTAAGATGAAAATGAAGACCCATGATCACTTTTTTTCTTTTCCTGCACTTTTCTGAATCCTTTGATGCAAGAATGTCGGCAAAACTGTATTCTTAATTTTGTGTCTATCTCCTGCACTGGAAACTTCGTTTTTGCTGAAAACTCTGCTTCTGTTGGAAACTTCGCTTCTGCTGGGAACATCGATTCTGCTGGAAACTCCTACACTGGATACTTTGAGGGCTTGCACCAAGCACTCAAGGTGAAGAGGACCACAAGAACTATCATTCAGCTTCTATCTTACAACATTGTTTACACCATTTGAAAGCACATGAATGACATCACTTTTCGAGCAGTAAAGCCATGCAAACATGTCATGAAGACTTATTTGTTCAAAGTAGGTATGAACATTGCTTATGTTAGGAAAAAGCACATCAATGAGGGTGAGAAGAAACTACTGACCAACTGAAAGATCAAACTGAATGGTTAAGTTGTTTTGAATATGTTTATGCTTCTTGAATCATGTAACCATTTATGTATGTAATGATTTATCCATTCTGAGAGAAACTCTTGTAACATTTATAGAATGTGTGTAAATATAAAAACTTAGGTTTCTAATAGTTAAGCAGGGAGCTCAGATGTATGGATTATGTTAACTCACCCCTCCATAGCTTTATAAATAAAGTTATTATTTTCAATAGTTAAAAAAAACCATAAGTTTTCATCAAAATTAAGTAAATGACATTTTATCTTCTACCTCATAATTGATCATAAGGTTATTAGTATCATCATTGTTGATTGAATGGCAAGTTCAGTGTGTCTCTCATCTAGGAATCCCCATATATAACTTAAGGGTTGTTTGATATCACTGTCAAAATCAAAAATAAAAACAAAAACCAACAATAAAAACTAAAATAACTTTATGAAATAAAATGATTTTTTATAAAAAAAAATTTGAATATTATACTCAAATGAATCAGGAATCAAAAACAGAAAACCAATTTTTCTTTTCAATTTCATTTTCATCAATTTGACAATCAAAAAATAAAAAAACAAAAAACAAAATCAAAAATAAACATTTCTGTTTCATCAACTAATAAAACCAAACAAAAAATAAGAATCAACAACAATACTAATTAGGCCCTCCAGAAACCATTAGCTCTGCTGCTACATCATCCAAGTCCTGGAACGAAGCAAACTAATGAAAACACATGCAGAGAGTAGAGAGCCACTTCTAGATACTAGAGTATCAATCGATACTCCCCCACTCTGAGAGGCATGTTGTCTTCCCCCTACAACTCTACAGCAGGTCGTGCCCGTCGTTGTTCCTTTATAGCATGAATTCTACAAATAACAGTAGTCAAAGCTACTTCTCGCAAGCATTTCTCAAAACTTTATTACTTCATCATACAAAATCGTCAAACTGTAAATACAGTCCTGCAGTTGTATATGCATCTCTGCCATCACGCAGTCATCTGGAGAGGTAAAGAGATGACAAATAAATTGGGTATATTAATCTTGAGTTTTCTCAAGAAAAGGTATTGGCGTATTATCAGGCCACGAGACTATCTTCTCAAAGAATCGAACAGGTACAGTTCCATCAAAACCTTCAGTAAGTATCACCTTGTTATCCGAGATAAAAATCTTCATCCCCTCTGAATAGAAAATGGGAGATCACATCAGCAAACCAATCAAACTAACACCCGAATACAAGAATGGGGGCAGAATAGAAGAACCCCACAATGGATTCAATTCATCAAGTACATCTCAAAAAATATCTGAAGAAAACATCTCAAAATTCACCTTCCAAAGCTTTTTTGACATCCAAGAAGATGAGCATGTTGACATCCCGCCTCATACCTAGTGCCAATACATCCCAACATTAACAAAAAACTATCCAGTTATCAAGAAGCAAAAAAGCACACTGGATCTGAAAGAAGAATGTCTAATTTGCTAGTAGATGGTATGCCTATATCTTTAAAACAACAGGACCATTTCAAGGGCACAGTTCTAACTGGAAAATTTTTAGTCTCCAATTGCAGGAAAACGAACTGCAATTGAGCATCAAAATGCATCAAGGGATACCATACCGCTAATTACTTCGCCATCAGTTGGCAAGCCACATGAGAAATGAACATGCAATCTCGTCATTCGCTTCAGTCCTGACTTCAGTATAGATTCAAGATTCTTCTTATATGTTCCATGAACACAAACTGCCAGGAAACAAGAGAGAAACTTTTAGGTGTAGTAATTAGGGCTTGTGGAACCATAGAAAAAAGTTTGATCTTTATTTAAAAAAAAAATGTCGGACTTCCAAAAATAGAGAGACAATCTTATTCTTACCAGGGATTTCTTTAGCAGAACAGATAGGTTTCAATAAGCTTTCGGTTTCCACTGCCTAAAAATAAATCAAGGGAATATAGGTTAACACATATGAGAACAGATGTCCATAAGGGCATCTCATTAACAGGAAAAGAGTGTATCTCTGAAAAATCATAAGCTATACAAGAAGAAATACAACCAGCATCACTGATAAGTGATTTAAAGTATATGCACTTTATAGCATGGGTTTACACACATTCACAATAGATACAAAAGAAAAAAGGTACTTTTCCTAGCTCATCATGAGGGAAGGGGATAACATTCTATGTTAGACTTGATTCACATGAACAGTTCATCGACAAGAAGTTAGGGAGAAAGTCAAGGCATAAATGGATATGAATCGACATATTTTAACAGCAGTGTCTCACCTTCACGGAATGGCCTTGGTTTGCACGAATGAAGAGCTCTCCATTCTCTTCCATAAGGCTGAACCGTTGCTTATTATCCCTCCTGACAGCCTTACGAAAATGCAGCAACCATGTATTAACTTAATGACAGTCCGGAAGGACCAAAAAGGGACAAAAGAAAGAGGAAACACCAACCTCTCTAATCTCATCAACAGTATGCGACCTCAAAGGAATATTGGCAAAAGTAGTTAGACTCAACTTGAGTAAATCTTGGACTCTGACATAGCCATCGCTCCTTATGTTCAAGTTCAACTCAGCCGCCATATGTCTCAAGATGCGTGTCCTGACACAGAGGAATGGATATGGAGATTATGATTGTTGCCTATGTGAAAGAGAAGGGTCTCAATAAAATGCAGGTGTGGTTGGTTACGCACAAGAGTCTGCCAAGGGCATCGATTCGATCTTTGCCGCCACCGCCACGGCCTTTGGAGCTTTCTCTATCACCCAAACGACCTCTTCCCCCACCTCCTCTTCCACCACTATAACGCACCAAAACACATAACAAAAGGGGAAAAAACAATCAGCTCCAAGTTGCGACACCGTCAAATATACCAAGGGAAATATGAAGCTGATTTTACTTCAAGCTGCAGCAGCAAAGAAAAAAAAACACTGCATTTCGCGCGGCTCTTTCTTGTAAAAATAAGGGATAATCAAATGTTAATCCAACTTCTATTTCAGGATAAAAAAATTGTGTACAATCGAACAAGATACAAACTCGTTCGAATTTAAACCACAAACAAAATTTTGCTATTTCTTCAATCAAAAAATCGATAAATACATTCCAACTCAAAATCGATACACACAAGAACCCTAAAGAATTGCAGAAAGTAAAAAAAAAAAAAAAATCAGATTTTATTGGAAATTTCGTTCGAATCGAGTAAAACCCTAACTCTCGATTTTGGATGAAAATAGGGGTTTTCTTTCCTGTTATTGTTTTCGAATTTCGCATTATTTTCCTTCTTTATAATTTTTCTCACTCTATTTCTTTCTCTCCCCCTTTTTTGTGTGTTTTATATGTGTAAAAGACAAGTAGTTGGGAAACAAGCAGCTCCAAGTTGCAACAGAGTCAATTACATTTACCAACCTTGAATCAGACTGAGGACGAATTAGTTACCTTTTAGGAGAATAAGCGAAGGTAGAAAAGGAAGAGCTGCTACTAGTCATCTCCACCGGATCGATCCACGATGTTGCGACGGAAACGAAGTACAAGCCGCCACGGATAGCCGAGGTGGCGGTGGCGATTGAGGACGAGGCCACTACTACGGTGGTGAGGGAAGGCACGAGAATGACACCAAAGGCAACGTGAGACCGAAACAGACGAACGCCACCGAAAGACAAAGGCCCCAGCATCAAAACCCTAATAAATAAATTGGATAAACAAGAAGAAGAAGGATGAGAGGCAAAGGTCCAATCGCAACAACTGCAAGCAAGAGATGAAAACGTGCCTTCCACTCAGGACAGCAGTCGGATTCGCTGGGAAGTGGAAACCCAACGAGATAACAGGCCGCAAAGGAAGCATAGTTATCAGACCCATAGCTATCACTGGGAATGATACTATTTTGCTAGAAGTCAGTCGAGTATGGAGTTAATAAAATAGATATAATTATTGATATAATTTGATATAAAAATGATTTTGATATTAATTATATATTATTGTTTTAATATTTGGTTGTAATTTAGTGGAATAAAATGAAATCAATTTAAATTTAATTGTACAATCACTGATTAATTAATCCAACATAGATAATTGAAAAATAAACAAAATATTAACATTCTAACTATAACTATACATATATCTGATGTCAAATTTGAAATCACGTTTATCTCAATTCTATTTTTAAATTATTTTTAACTTATGATTAAAATTCTATTTTTATAATTTAGTGTTAAAATATAATTATAACATCACATATACAAGTGTTCGCGCCGATTGAATCAATTTGTCGATATATCTGATTTGATTGCGTCGGACGATAAACGTCGAAATTAATAAAATAATTAAACTATTTTAAAAAGAAAAAATATATTTTTCTTACATGTGTACATTACACCTTATAAGGAACTCTATTTATAAGAGTCAAGATAATTAAGTAATATTTAAATTTTTTCCTAATTAAAATGATTGGATCTAAACAATAACTAATTAGATAAATCCTTTAGATAATCTCAAAAATATTAAAATCTATAAAAAGATGTCTAGATTTAGATGTAATTACAACATGATGGATGATCACATTTTGATAAAAAAATTCGTTTGTTTGTCTCTGTCGCCTGTGCTTATCAGACATCAGTTGGTTGGTGGCCTCGCCGCCCTGGGTTGTCTTTCGACCTAGGTGGTCTTGCCTAATCAATTAATCATACGAATAATGTTCGGCGGAGGTTTACGAGATTTACATACCGTCAGACGGAAAGAGATCTTGGAAGATCACCATTGTTGTGTCAATCCTTTTAGGGTTTCGTTTTTTGCAGCAGATAAATTGCAGTGTTTGGAATGGATCACCGGCGCTGAAGACGATTGAGAAATTGAAAGGGGAATTGATGCTGAATTGCTGATGCTTCACTTGAATTACTATCAGTCTCCTTTTTCTTTTGTTCCGTGCGATTATTAGGAAGTGAAGGGACTGCTATTTTTTCAGTACTAGTTTTACTTTCAGGGGAGAGTGGAGAATTGATTTTTTATTGCTCAGCAATAGGAGTATATGATACACGGTGTTCCCGCTAAACCCTCAAAATTTTATCTGAATGTTTTAGTAGAACTCATAACTGAGTTGGCACATTTTTAAGGTTGCATATTTTCGAGGAAACGGTCAAACTCTCAAATTGTTCGATACATTTTTTGATAGAAAGCACTCAACCGATCCGTAGTCTCACAGCTCTGGAATGAATCAACATGTTATTCTATTAGATATCAAGGTCAATGGCACAGAAGCGGTGGCTGTGCCCAATATTGACTCCTTCAGGAAAAAGACAACCATTTTGAACACGATACTGTAACGTCAGTACAAAGCTCTGACGTTCATCAAATGTCTTCTCAGAATGCATGACATATTCCTGTCAGCACTCAGAACCGGTATGAGATCAGTACACAGGAGCATTTGAAAACCATAGCCATAATCAGGAGGCTAGCACCCGAACAAAAGGGTTGACTGGTATACAGTGCAGTATCACAAGTGCAACCCAATCCAGGAAATCTTCTGTGAAAGATAAACAACAGTAAAGCTAATCCAGGGCATCCTTTCTCCTCCTCCGTCATCAACGCAACAGAAGCAAGGATTTCCTCTTTTGCCATATGCTGTACACGTGGAACTTCAATCCAAAAAAAACGAATGGCCTGGATCAACTAGATTGGATCTACGTGTTGTCACCAAGGCTTAGATTCATGCAGCAATACCAGGCCCAGGATAAGCTGGTAAGCTCATTATTCTCTTGTCCATCACAGGTCCTCCAACGGTGAAATGGTACAAACTCTGGTAGTCTGGTCCATTCAGTCCCAGAACCTCATGAACTGCAAAACAACATAGAGAAGCTTCATCCATCAGCATCACTTATGCCATACAATGACCCTGTAAGCAGTTGAACAGCTTTGTTGGAACTTCGACACAATCTATTGAGTACATGAGTATATAACATCGATTTAATAGGAACTATGGGAATTAAGAAAAATTGCAGCAAAATTGTGCGCTCTGCTTGGCTAAAAGTTGAAAGGCCATGATTGAGAATTCGCCCACACTCCACAGCATCTTGCGAACAAAGAATGAGAAATACCATACTTGAAGCATAACCAACTTGCTAGTTTTTTTCCCCTCATTCTGTATCTCTTCTCCGTGGATATATAGTTGAATTCTATAAATAGTTGAGTAGGAAATCAACTAGGGATACACTCGCATTTTCCACGAATCCACCATATACACATGTTAGATTAAGATCCCAAGATGTCAAGAAAAATGCACAAGAGAAAATTATAACCAGGGTCATCAAAGAAGCAGCCAATCCCGGTGGCAGAAATGCCAACAGCATGAGCCTCAAGGTATAAAACTTGGCCAAGCACTCCAGTCTCCCAAAACAACCTTGGATACATCCATTCCCCACTCTCATGCAATACAGGCTCAAAACGTGCCACCATACCTAGGCTGAAGCAGCCATCACTAGCAATATCCTGTAATTCATAAAATGATATCAACCGCTTCGCTCTTCAGGTGAACAATGGAAACGAATATACTCAATGGAAAAACATCCGATGAAAAGGAAGGTCTTCTAAACATGCGTTGTTCCTCCATTCGATGAAACATCAAAGATTAATTTAAGCTCCATACCAATAGGCTAAAGACAGAAAACGGTCTAAAAGATATCAACAATTTCAAAAATGCAACGAGCTACTCGTTCAAGCCCAAGAAACACCACAAAAATGATGAGAGTGCATACACACCTGATCGCATGAAAGCTTCTTTGAGAGCTCTCTGCAATCCCCTGTAGCAAGTACATAAAGAGGAAGATCATGAGGGCAACCCTCAGGCTTCTTCCATGTGAATTCTGGCCTCATCCTCTTCCTAAGATCTTCCAAATGATCTTCATCTCTTACCAAGAAATACAGTCCCTTAGGCAACCCCGACACCCTATGTACAAACAAAGCAGCGTGTACCTCACTGTTCCAAGGGAGCGCCCTAAATGGCAAAGCTAGCTGTCTCCCTTGCTTGATAGAAGATCCAGAGGGAAGACAATGCAGCAAAATTTGATAAAATGTCTCCCTGCTGATTGCTGTTTTCCCGTCCATATCTACCGCACTCCTCCTCTTCCTGACAACCTCCCTAATTGTGAGTCCTTTATATGAACCTTCACTGCATAGTCCACTACTTTGAATTGGATCCACAGCCAACCTGTCTCCCACAGCTAAGTGCTTCTTTGCAGCTTCTGCAGTTCTATATATTACATCCCAAATAACATGCTCTTTGCTTAACACATTAGGCTTTCCCTTCCACCCCAAAGAAGAGAACTCTGACAAACATGAACTCAAGTTCTTATAATCTACATTGAACTCTCGAACCCCACCAGGAAAAACAAGCAAGACACAATCACGATGCTCGAATTCGATCTCGGGAAACTTCCCCTTGACCGGCCGATTTGGGTTTTTGAACTCTGGGAAAAACCCAAGCCCCATCAAGTTCTCCAAATCATGGTACCCTAACCCATCAAGCATCTTGACATCCCACCCAAGCCCAGCGGCAGCAATGGAGACCGCGGCAATGGCATGGCCAATATCATGATTGCAATACCTAAACGCCCTTTCCCCGTACTTCCACGCCTCCCTCCAGAATATGGAGGAAAATCCAACAAGGAAAGAATCCGGAGGGAAATGACCCTGGAAGAAACCAGATGGAATCTGCGCCCTAATCTCCAGCCCGTGCTCCTTGGGCGCATAGTGAGCCACAAAAGGCGCACTTGAGAGCGACCCGATCGGAGGGGCGATGAGGTAGGCCTCGGTGGGGTGGAGATTGCCGCTGCTAGGGTTGACCCGGAGAGACCAAGTGGAGAAGCCAGAGGATTTCCAGGCAGAGAGAGCGAGAGAATCGTAGAAAAGCTGAGAAATGGAGGAAAAGGAGATGGGTTGGGGAGGAGGAAGGGATACAAAGAGAGAGGAGTATGCAGGAGGATGCGAAGAAGGGTGGAGAGACTGATCCTGATCATCGTGATTAAGAGGTGATACTGGGAGATGTTGGAGAGGAAAGAGAGGGGAATTGAGGTACCTGCGAAAAGGGTTGGGCTGGTTGGCCCAATCGAGGCCGCGGGGGCCTCTGGCGTAGTTGGAGAAGTTGTGTTTGGTCTGCTGATGGTACTTCAACACTTGGGACGCTGCTTTTTCTGCTTGTGGTTGCTGTTTTTGAAGTGCAGAGGAGGAGGACGAGGAGGGAGATGATGATGATGATGATGAGGAAGAAGAGCGTGACATGTTGGGAATGACGGAGACGCTGCTGTGATGGTGGAGCGGCGTGATTGCGACGGTGGAGGTGTGGAGGAAGGGATGGCGGTGGCGGTTGAAGGGGAAAGGCAGCCTCATACAGTATACAAGCGAGGAGTGGGGTGGCATTTGTTGGCCTCTTATTTTGGGACTCTCTCTCTTTTTACCAGAGAAGCGGCAAGGATCAGTGCAGTGTTGCGAACGCACTGGAGGAGACTGGAAACAAGCGACCTGAGAAAAAGTCCGCCTGCTCTGTAAATTACTAGGAAACGTATATAAAAACCCTCGCGAATCATGCCTCTTTTTTTTCATTTTAACTTCCAAACTTAGAAAATAATCATATGATGGATCTTTATTTTGATATTAATGTACAACGATTAGATTTCTCATTAAATTTAATGAAAATTCATCTAAAATCATCACCAACATCATTTTTTGACTAGGTCAACTACCAGAACCCTCAAATTTGAGCATCTTCATCAACGAGGGGAATCAACGTCAACAAGACTTCAACAAACGACACAACGGACGACGACGCCAAAATCTTTGTCACCAAGCATCTCCATCTATAATGTCATTGGCAAAAATCCCAAGAAAAAAAAATACAGTTAGAACTGTGCTTGGAATGATTTAGGGAAGAGTGTGAGGTGCCTTGAGTGGCTCGGGTATCTGAAAAAATGGTGTTCTTGATGGTTTTATGTGGATTTTCGTTAAAATGGAAGGAAAATCTAATTATTCATTCTGTCTCATTTTAATTATAACGGTTTCATCTGATACGATAATTTATGTGTATATTGAATTAATAAGGAGCTCCGATATCGGGAAGTAATGCACAAGCCTCACAGTAAAGAATTGAGAGGCCGAGCACATGGTCCCGGCCCATGAGAAAATGTCCCGGTCTTAGTATAACTTAAAACTGGGATCAGAGGACAAGTGTTTTGTACAAAAATAAACCACTCCCTAATGTGCTAAAGGCCCAAAATAAGGTCAAACATCACTAAGCCAAACTCCTATCACCAAAGGACAAATGACATAAAGTGAGTACGAGATCCATCTTTTCATATGATCATGCCCAGTGTATGATAAAAAGAGGGTAAGCACTTGCCATATATATCTACCTCACCAACCAAAAAGGTAACTTCACTTTGAACCTACTATGCAATCTTTATTGGGAACTCTTAAAACCCTAACTGACTTAAGAATCAGAGCTAGTCCCTGAGGAAAACTCCTCGGGATCGACTAGCCAGTCTTATTGTTTTTGGTGTACAAATAGAGCGGGCACAGACGAGGGCCCAAGAGCATCTTTTCCACCATCAAACACATGGACTCACAAACCCAGATCACCCTACCTAATTTTACCGTAAATAGTCGTGAATGTCAAAGGGGATACGATTGAAACAACGGTAAGGATCACGTAGAATGCGTTTGGGACTATCGATATTTTGACTAATAACGGCGGCATTCGAGGTTGAGTTTTGATCACAATCTCGATTCTTGTTCTTTGGTTTGGTGGAGCTTGCTACCAAATTCCATTCCTCTCTTCAAATCCAAAATTCGACCTTTCACGCATAAATTCTCCATCCATGCCAAATGATCATCAAATGGACACATATCTCTTCAACGCCTGTTTCCCGGCCATTGCAACCCCGGCAACAATACCCCCAACCGTGTCGGCCACAGCAACGTTCCTAACCCTATTGGCAACCCTATTAACAATCCTATGCACAAGGGGGAAAAAGGAAACTCTACGTTTTGATACAATTGGAGGTAAAATTGATCATGATGGTTGCGATTACAATCATGTGAAAAACGTAAATGGAAAGTAAAGGATGTGCGTCGTCTTATGGACCTTAAGGTCGAGATCGCGAAGTCAGTCATCTCGGTCAAACCTTTCTTCAATTTTTTCCACATTAGCAAAAAAACAAGACCAGGTGGTTGAGGTTGGCTTCCTTCACCTACATGAAACTCGTAGAAAAGATTCACAAGGAGTAGAAATCCAGGTTCATCCTAGTCGGGAGGAAGGATGGTCTTCGTTGGCTTTTTTGCACCCATTGGCCCAAGACCCCCGACCTTACACATTTGCATAAGCCTCGCATGAGTCGGTCCGAGACATAGGCCTAACCCAAATTGGTGATTTGGAAGAAGACTCCTGGGGACAATGCGATGTTTAAGTGCGACGAGCTTCTGACTAGGAAGGAGATGGCCGAGCATGGCTTCGGTGGGTCCTAACTTCACTGATTTGCTAACTGTATGGGGTTTCTGCCCGAGTTCTTACTTTCTTGTGTTTTGGTTCGTAGCTCCAACAATGGTTAACATGGCAGAGATGACGATAAGGAGGGCTGCAAAACACCTTGTTCTCGAGTCCACGCCACCAGCACTTACTACCTCCAATGATTCGCAAGCTAGGGTAGAGCCTGAGACAAGGTTGGAGGTCCTTGTTGCTTGCGGTCCCGGAGCCCCACAGATCAAACCTGCTAAGAAGACAACAACTCGGAGGTCTCCGAGACCCGAGGTCCCTATGACCTCGGCCAGGGCTGATGCTCGGGGAGAGTCTTAGGATGTACTTGATGTTCCCTCCCCTCAACATGCATCCCGTCATCGAAGGTGTGCCAACCTCCATGGCCGACCTCTCTGAGGATGAAATATGCGAGAGGATGGGGGCTCAGACGACCTCCATTGAGTGCTTTAGGGGTACTATAGACACCACTCTTTCCCCCGGCTAAGTGCTATCTGCCCTTCTGGTACTATGCCTCGGGGATTTCTTTCCACTTCCCCGACTTCCAAGATCAGAAGACGATGCTGAGTATAGTCCTCCCCAAGGACAGGGAGAAATATGCGAAGTAGGGTCGGGTGGAGTTCGCTCGTAAGACCTACAATGACCTATTCTGGGTAAGTCCTTGATTTCAATTCGGTTTCTAACATCATGACTTTTGCCCTTGGTTTAACCCTTTTTGTAATATAGGCCATATCCTGATGCTCTGAGCTAGCCCACTATTGGGACACATTCGCCAAGACGTCTAATGATATGAAGGCCAAGCTCCGGGCTGCCAAGACAGGGAAGGAGGAGACGGATGCCTAGTTGATTGTTGCTAAAGTGAGGATCGCTGGTCACGACAAGACCATCCCAGGCCACCCTTGCTCTCCAAAGCCAAATGGTCACCAAGTACTCCGCGGAGATCGAAAAGATCAACAAGGGGTACACTAAGCTAAGCAAGGCCATGGACACCTCCAAGGTCGGCTTTCGTGCTCTGACGAAGCACATCAAGGAGGAGTTCAGCGACAAGGGTTTTAATGTGGGCTGTGAACTGGCCTTTAAGGAAATCTTCGAGTTCGAGGAGACCAGCTTCAAGGCTTCTAGGGAGAGAAAAAGATCCTTGCTAAGCGCCCCTTCACCCAAATCCTTGCTTGTCCAAAAAGATAGGTGCAGAAAGGCCAAATTTTTATCAAGGAGTTGGAGGCTGTGTGAGAGGAAGCTGAGAAGGGAAGAGAGGCAGCTGAGGTCTCTTCTGATGAAGAGGGGGAGGTCGGAGCTTTGGGCCCCTCAATATAGCCTTGAACCTTTTTTTTCCTTTCACTTTTTAGGAACTCGGACCTTGGACCTCGGGGGCCCATTCCCAGGGTTCTAATCCTTTGTATTTTTTCTTTCATATTAATTAAGTTTCCTTTTTTTATGAACTTGATTTTTGCCTTTCATTCCTGTTTTGAGTTACTTTAAGACTTTTAGTAGTGTTTAGGTTACATCACCAAAATCCGACTTGACTATATTGAACCTTTGAAAGATTACAAGTTACAAGTCAGTCATAATGATTTTTTCAGAGTCTACTCCTTACTGTATAGGCTTTTTAATATGGGTTCTCTTCATAGGCACTTAAGGATAATAAGGTTTAAGGACGTCCCCGTTGAAGTTCCTCGACTGTGAGTGTTCATTGAGCCTGGAGATCTTATATGTCCCCCGAGTTAAGACATGGCTAACTCGGTATGCGCCTTCCCACTTATCTATGAGCTTTCCCCCAACTTGATGAACATCGAATTCGGTCCTTCTTAGGACTAGGACACCAAGTTCGAAGTCCCTTTTCCGGACGCTTTTATTAAAGTATCTCGACACCTATTTTTGGTAGCTTCCCTTTTTTCTCAAATGAGATCGAGTTTCTCCCGTATTAGATGAAGGTTTCTTTCACACAAGAACCCAATCTCTACTGGTACTATGGCCTCCATGTCGAAGGTTAGGACATAAGGGGATTCCCCTGTGGATCTTTTCGGGATAGATCGGTATGCCCAAAGTGTCCCATGGATTTCTTCAACCTATTTTCCTTTGGCTTTAGTTCTTACCATCAGTTCTTACCTTTGGATTCCACTGAGTTCGACGATGCCCTCAGGAGTGTCACACCCCACAGCATACGGTTAGGGGAAGAGTTCTTACCATCGAGGCAAATTCTTCTTGATTAAGAGAGAAAGAATCCACCTACCACGTAAATAATATGCAGGGGTAACTAGGGATGGCTTCATAGCACAGGGCATTACGTTCCGCAACACAGCCGGAGCATCCAAGCATCAGGCCGTGGCGCTCTGCTCCGGCTCCGACCTCTTAGTCTACTACCAATGTAGTTTAGAAGGCAACCAGGACACCCTCTACGTCACTCCAACCGCCAATTCTATCGCGAATGCAACATCTATGGCACTGTTGATTTCATTTTCGGCAATGCCGCTGTAGTCCTCCAGAAATGCAACATGTATGCCCGGTTCCCACCTGCCGGCACCAACACTATCACCGCTCAGGGCCGCACAGACCCAGGGCAGAACACTGGAATCGTGATTCAGAGCAGCCAGGTCGCTGCCGCATCCGACTTGCTGGGAAATCAGGCGTTAAAACCTACCTTGGTCGACCCTGGAAGGCTTACTCGCGGACAGTATTCATGGAATCAACCTTAGGAAGCCTCATTAATCCAAGCCGCGTGGTTGCCATGGAGTGGCACCTTTGCGTTGTATACACTATACTACGGGGAATATGCTAACACCCGTCCAGGTTCCTCAACCTCGAAACGGGTAACCTGGAAGGGATACCACGTGATCGCCAGTGCATCAGTAGCATCCGACTACACAGTGGAGAATTTTATTGTCTGCGGATCTTGGTTGCCGGCAACCGAAGTCCCATTTAGTGCTGGGCTCTAAAAGTTGCAAAACTTAGTGATTGATATTTTCGTTTAAAACATTAGGCAAAATGCCTGTAATGGGTTAATTTGGTGTTGCAAATTAGGGCTTGTATGGAATAAAACTACCATGAAGTTGTTCCATTGAAATCTGGTTCTTAATTATTTTCTCAGTTAGAAGGTTGTCATAACAATCAATATACAGATGAGTTCCTATTGTACATGCTGCATCTTGTTGTTCTAAGTGCAAGATACGGAATGGATCTGTACCCAAAAAGAAAAAAGAAAAAAAAAGTCCAAATTTGTAGATGCCAAAGAAAGATGCCCAATTACCTTGGATATGTCTTGGTTATCGAATCTAGATTTGAAATCCAGCACGGTTGAGGAACGGAGGTCCTCAAACCTAATTATCTAACAGCCAGGACATTAATCTGTGAGTTTAAGCCAATATCAAATATCAAAGATCATGGTCCTCAAACCAGTATATGCCTGGTTCCGTATACATAGTATAAGGAGCAACAATCATCGTCATTATCCCTGCATCATGAGAATTCAGTGCGACATTAGACTAAGTCAACTGTGTGAGGGACAAAATGTTTCTGCTTAGGAAGAAATCATTGCTCATATGGCAATTTAATTGATCAAGAGAAACAAAAAAGATGGTCACCAAGGAATGACACAAGAGCACCAGAAACAAGAAGTTCAGGGTGTGTTAATTACAGACTGCTGGGACAAAACAATGCCAGATTCTCATCAAGAAGTAGGAAAGGGAGCTTCTTCACACCTTATCATACATATAATGCCTAAGTTGACCATTCAAATTGATTGGAAAACAACATCAGTGCTTGCCTGGAAAACGTACCACCTTGCATATGCGGACGAAGCCAAACTTGCCAAACCAAGCAAGAGCGTTCTCCCTGCAAAATGAGTTAACCTAACTCCAGTAAATCTCCAAGGTACTAGTACAAAAACCAGTGGCAGCACATATTGGATATGAGATTTTGACCACATCTGGCACCAGGTATATTTCAATGAAGCTAATTTAGCAGAAACTGTAAATATCCCCCTTTGTGTTATGGTTGTGAGAAGACTTCATCATGTATAACATCTACACTTCATAGGGATATGAAAATATATATCCTCTACCTAATGCAAGATCAGAAACAATCTGGACACATGTCATAGACTAACTAGTGCTGAGTTAAACACTTAATCTATACTAGTAGAATCCGGCATTCCGGCTTATAGACCTACAAGATGGAACTCACATGATATCTATGTTGCAAAGAACACATAAATAACAAATCTATAGAGATTAATAAGAAAAGAAGCAAAGCTGGCAGAATCGCAAACCGTACTTTGATTTCTCCATTTCAAAGTCTCGGTAACACTGAATATACTAACAAACACACATTTGTAAAACTGGTCCCAACCGCAAAGAACATCCAGCCAAATTCCATAAGTAGTTCTTCTCTAAAATTTGCACACATGAGGTAAATCAATTAATTTTCAAAATATAGAGAATCACACCACTCTTTAGCCATGAGATATATCAGAAGATAAGAATGGTGTGTCTGTACGGAAGACGTAGAGACTACAGAGAATGTGTAAAGGCTAGATTATCTAGTCTGTATGGCTACAACACATTCAGCAGTTCCACAAAAAAAAAAAAAAAAAAAAAAGGATAACAAGAATCATCCCCAGATCCCTAATAAATAAAAAAAACATTCCTCAGAAATAAATAAATGGTTCAGCATCAATCAAGAAGACGTCCTTGGTGAATCAATAATGGTGATTGCGAACATATCAAGAAGAAACATGTTAGCTTGGCTTGATTGTCAATACAATAAAGGTGTGTTAACTTGATTTTGACAGAAGGATACTTCTACTGCTGAGCGACTGAGTGACTGCGTGAGTGGGTGGTGGGGAGTAACATAATGACATGAAAAAGAGCAGTAGAGCCTTACTGATGTGCTTTATTTCGTGTAAATGATTTAGAGTTTAGATACAGAAGAGCCAACATATTCCTAAAACTACGAAGAAACCTTTACAGATTCAAACAAAGAGCAGAATAAGTAATTACATATTAAATATCTATATCTCTTGGCAGTTGGCAGAACATATGTTACCGTAGATGGAGCAGCAACCATAGGTCACAAAAAGCCCC